>UELX01002993.1:0-26364 GCA_900480035.1 Eupelmus urozonus
GACATACTTGTACAACGACAAAAATTACTATATTTTATAATAAAAATTAGTATAAATATAGCAAAAATTGCTATATTAAAATTGCTATGATAATTGCGCGTATGTATAAATTTAAATGTTAAACTTCAGGCTTGATAACTTATTTTATAAAGTAATAGTTTAATTCACTTAACAGCAATTCCACAATTTAAATGTAATCACTTATCCGATAAAAATTTTTTTATTCAAAGTGCTGCAGAATTTGTCAACTTTGATTTTAATCATATACTGTAATCATACACCAGAGTGATTAGTTTACTTTGAACTCTTTAAATTATTCTAATAGATTATTATTAGTAATTTACTTTTGGAAAAAATTTAATATCTATATTACATCATATTCTTACTTCAAGTTTTAAATTTAAAAAATGCTTGTAAATAAAAAAAGAAAAATAATGTTTCCAAAGTCACCTTGATTATCGCGTTTCTATTACCGTAGCTATCTTTTATTTTATGTTACTTTTTTGTTCTTTAACAACTTTTAATATTCTTAAATGATTAAAAAAAATTAAATTACGTAGATAGTAAATTATGTAGATATTTAATATGAAATAAATTAAAGCAAGGAAATATTTTAAAATTCTACATTGATATTTCATCATATTTTTTAAATTCACAACCAGTGATTTAGCATTTTAGGTATAAATTGCCAAATAGAAACTATTTAAGATTAAATATTTTGTCAAATAAATTTTTATTATAAGTGAAATAGATAATATAAAAATTGATTTTTTCAAATTTTTAATCTCTGAATTACACTTCTAAGTGCTTTATAATTACAATATAATAGAATCGTTTTTTTCTATAGCTGCCCTAAATCCAATTTTCAGTACGTAAACTGTATAAACGTAGAAGTTTTGAAATTTTAATCTCCAAGTTACAGAATTAAAAAGTACATTCGTGTTAAACTATTTCTTTTAATCCGAACTACCTAAATATTTAAAAAAAAATGTTCAAAAAAAATTAGATTTACTCTTGGATATTTTACTTCCACAGTTATGAAAAATTTTTTCATTATTTTGAGAGCTCTAAAAAAGCTCATTTTTTCAAAACTTTTAAATAAGATTTTCGAATATTGCACACTACAATTCTTTACCACATAAGTTACGTATATTTATTCAACATCAAAATACGAGCACGTCATATGCCGTTACATCAACAAAACTCAACACGCGTATCAAAAACTATTATCGAAAATTGTTCATCCAATTTAGATTTTGAAATCGCCGATCAAAACATTAACGCAGAATTATCTCTTCAGATTCAGCCGATCTAAAGCGCTCAATTAGCGTCGAACTCCGCTTACAAATAAGTCATTAGAAAAAGCAATAAAAATTGATTGACGTACTTCAGCCGATTGGAACGCGTCTCTACACACAGCAGCAATATGCGAGTTTGAAGAAAAAAATCTGCTTCTTGAGACATATCGTGACCCGATCCGTAACAGACGAACACAAGCCGAGTGACGAAACGTCGCGCTTTTCCCAATTCCTTCCCCAAGTTTTCCGTTATCCTCAAGAGCGCTCGCAAATCTTGTTAATCGAGCGCTGAAAGGCGTAAACAAATTCATCATAAATTTGTCGGCGTGGAAACGCAAGTATATAAGAAAGTCGCTTGCGCCTTATGTAACTAAACGAGCGGTCGATACACCACTTGTTCAAAACGGCTTATGCCTGGCTCAAGGCAGATGCATCTTGCACGTGCGTTTACTTGTGTAATGTTTTTAATGCAGATCAATGACATCCGGCACTCTTGTGTCTTCTTAAGGTATGAGAGTGGACTGAGTGCAAGGTAAATTTGTGGGAAAAATTTTTGTTGGACATGGCCTGAGTGGTGTTTTTTGGATGAATGAATTTTAGTCGTGAGAGTTTTGAGTGGTACTTTTATTTTGTATCTTAAGAAATTTCCTGGTATTGAGGTGGATTTAAAAATAACTTTTTCTAATTTTAGGTTTGAATGAACTAAGTCGCGATTCAGACAGACACTGTTTGTTATATCGTATTGATATTTGGAAATCGTGTTTTTTATTTTCATGAGATTGTACAAAATCGTTTCAAGATTATATTGAAATCTTTGAAAACTGAAATAACATCTTGTGAAATGGCAATTATTTCTTAACAAAAATCAAGTCACTTACTTCACAATAAAGAGAAACATTTTTAATTTATCACAATTGCATTTATATGCGACAATGTTACAGACTTATAAAGCCTATTTTTAAGATTTATATAGAATATAAATGATTATTATTAATGTTTATAAAAGTATACTTATTTTATGATTTAATCCGTAAAAAAGTTTGATTGAACTATAACAAATTTTTTATCTCATAATTCTTAGATTTATGAGTTACATAACTCAGGAAATGCAATGAAAGCTTTTTTAAAGCATTGAAAGCTTTAAAAAATCTTTCAGTTTGATAATATGATTTATATAAAATGATATCTGGTTCAAATTCTTCTTTCCTAACCCGCATATAAATAAAAAATAATAATAAAAAAGTCTTATATTATTATATTTATGTGCAATTATATAAAAAAATAATGTATGTATATATAATTTTAGGCTATCAAGATATAAATAAAAGTATTTCCACAGGTATATATATACCTAATTGTTAAAAATTTATAAAATCATATAAAGTTTAATAAATTTTATTTGATTTTAATAGCTATAAACTTTTCTTTCTTATCAGGCCTTTTCAATTGGATACTAGTTAACGATCTATGAATAAATAACTATTTATTTCTGCAACCGCTTTATTTAAAAATAAACGCATAAACAAGTACACAAAAATAACATGACTAAGAAGCATTTGATGCGCGAACTTTACTTTAAAAAATTTTATATCAATTTCTTGTTTTGCATCTCAAAATATCTTTTCAATATACGAAAACTACCGAATGCAAACATTCGCGTGATTATTCATAATACGACGTCACGTTAATTAATTTATTTTTCATTACATCAATTAAAAGCAATTCTCTTGAGCAGCTCTTTTATTAATAAAGCTTTTTATCCACCCTTTAACTTTGGACGAAGTAGAGCAAGAAACGTCTACATATACACACAATGCGTAGGTTGAAATATAGGTCAAAACACTTTGGCGAGTGGAGACATACGCTTATATACTTCGATTTTTTTAGACGAAACGCAAAACTTTCGCTATCTCCACCGGCGCGCAACAAAAGTCAAATGCACATTTTTAGTCCTCCAATCTACATATCCGCGACAATTACGTAAACCCATTATCTAACTCTCTCATTGCTATTATCAACCGTCAGTTAATTACAAACTTTTAAAACCATTTGTTTTGCACACCAGCTCTCTAAATCGACGTTATCGCCGCGAGGTGCTTTAAATTAAATATCTTCCAAGTAAAAGCTCTTACCGAGAAAGCTACTTATACGCAAAAATAACTTTACAGCGCCTGCGCCCGTTGAACAAATAAAGACAGTTAACCATTGGACAATGCGAATAAATAAATGGCGACACGAGAGCGCCCATGCGTCATTTAAAAATATACACGTATATATATATATATATGCACACACGAGGTGGCCTGCTCCGAGACGGATCAAGCTTAGCATGCAGTGCTCCGAAATGATATTTGGATCTTGTGCGAATCTACATCTCGACAACTCAAGTCAAACCAAAAAAAATCAAAGTTCCACTCAGAAAAACTTCGGCTCCCTCAATCCTGCCCACATTGGCATACAGCTTAAGGAGAAGCGAGAGGGAAAGTCGAAATAGTGAAAGAGGGAGAGAGAAGGAGAGAGGAAACGAGAGCGAGCCGTTGGATTGGCGAGGAGGTACACATCCAACCGTGCGCCACATGTACACACACGCACCGGGACTTGGAGCCACACACTGCACAGCAGAAAGAGAGGAGAGCGAAAAGGGAGGGGAGCTGCTGCTCGACAGAGACACAGAGACGCAGCGAGAGGGAGAGCTATATGGTAGAGCTCGGGGGAGAGGAGAGCGAGCGGGTCGATGTTAAAAGCAGGCGCGGGGCGAGGTGCCGGTTTAGTCCAGGAGAGCCAGCTCTGCGCGCGCCGAGAGGGAAAGCCGTGAGCTGCGTGTGCGCAGAGAGCCAACGTGAAAGCCAGTCACACCCGCGCACAGCCGACGACAACAATAACAGAGAGACCAGCGCTCTCGTCGTCTTCCTGTGCATTAGAGAATTTATCGCCTTCTTAATAATTGCTGCTGTTGCTGTTGCTGCTGAAGAGTGATTCTTTATATATCAAAGGACTACTGCTGCTGCTGCTTTTAAGGAGGGAAGAAGTAGAAGTGTGTGGCTAGAGAGCTAGCTTCCCCGAGGTGGCGACATTGACGCGCCAGTGCGCCTCTACACCAGCGACTATGTAAACACCTAGTGCCCATCGGCTGCTTACATTTACAAAAACGGGATCAGTTGAGCCGCTGGAGCTGTGAAAACAAAAGGAACTGAGAAATAAGGGACACCGGCCGAGGATTGGAGAACCAAGGAGCGGGAGACAGGTGAACCCTTGGAGAAAGTGAGACAAGCCCGCAAACTGGCTCCGGAAGTGAGGATCAAGCAAATTGGAATGAGGGAGGACCTACTGTCCATAATACGGCACACGAGTAGCGACCACTTTTCGGAAGAGCTTTAGCCGATCAGTGCTGCATCGCTGCTAACCAGCCACCACAGAGACAGCACTGAGACACACAGGTTCACCCCCTCTGCATATCCATCCTGTAACAACTCATTCCCGTAAACTGGCCGAGGAGCGCCAGGATCTGCGTATATGGGACGCCGAGAAGCCAGGAGAGCTTGAAGTCAAAGGATCAGAGGAGAGAGCCGGGAGCTCGGCCGACGGACGCGTCCATTGTGATATGCCCTGGGTGGCCGCCTGCCTTAGTCTCCTGACCGAGCCACTGCTGGGCTACTGCCTGGCCGTGAGAAAGCTGGCGCTGCAGGCCGGTTTTGTCCAAACCTCAGCCCCTCAGAAACCGATGGCGCCCAGCATGGACCACCAGGAGCGAGGTGAGCAAACTATGTATCTATAGTACTAGATTATATATAGTAGTATACTCCCCCCATGTGTTTTTGTTTTTGTCCCAGACCCTCCCCATATACCCTCCCACGTGACCCTCGCCGCCCCCCAACCTACGGATCCCTTTTCAGGCCAGAAACTACGCAGTTGGTGCGTTTTAAAGGAGCGTGGGTAGATATTGCTTGTTTTCAAGTAGAAACTGGTTTTCGGTTATGGGAAAGCGTTGGTCTTTGGATTTGGTGTATGTACAGGTGGTAACGGATTCTACGGCTTTTGGTTGGACTGATCAAAACATTCCGCTGGGAATTGAATCTGATATATTGTTTTGATATTGCCTTCATCTGTGTTTAGTTTAGATTGATAAAATAAATGCTCATAGCTGCAATCAGCTGATTCCAATCAGTTTGATCAAATGTTTATCTGTTTCGATTGATGCAATCTAGCGTTTCTCGGATCGAGGTATATACATCTCGTAATGCCTGAACTCTGATGGTGTTATGTAGGCCAGTGCGAGAGCATCACCCCGTTTTATAAGAAGGCGCCTCTTTAATAACATTATTTTTTCATCAAACCGAATTACTATCGTGAATGAATTTTTTCCAATCCGATAGACGACTGTAGGACGCAAAAGGTCAGCTTGTCGCGCGAAAAAGCAGTAATTTTTCTTATTTTTTCATTACGAGGTTTTTCCTTTGCAGAAAAATTACCGTCTTATACTGCAATCTTGGAATGACGCAAGCCACGACCGACTTAAGTTTTTTCTTTTTACTAACCGCTAAGTACGATTTATTTAATTTAGAAATATTGGCTTAGATAAACTCGATTAGATAAATATTCTAATAATAGCGATTTTAATCTCCTTGGCCGTTCAATCGCATTGACGGTACATATATATAAAATCTTTTATACGAGTCCCACTCAAGAGTTACGTAGATAAGAATCTTTTTCCAACAGCAATGTCGCCTTACGTTTTCGTTAAAACATCCTCTTAAAAATCCGAGACCAGATAACCCATCCAGCAGTCTCCGCGTTTCTCAAAGATAATCCATCTCTACCCAAGCTCATTTAAAATTTCAAACCCAAGTTCAAACTGTCCGCTCCAAAACGCCCGAGGGGTCCGAACCCACCACCAGAATATCATCTCCAGTCGCATTTCCAAATCCACCAAAAACTCCGTCTCTCGCTATATACAATTTCGTGCGGGTATATACCCTTAGGTCAGGTGAGCGCAAGCGAGAGTGGGGAGCCGAAGGTATATATATACACAATGCGCAGGTCGTAACGGTCCTCAAGGGTAGTGCAGCGTTCTATATTCCAAGCGCGCTGGGCCAATCGATCCCTCGACGCGCAATACACCTCACGCGCGAATTGCCGACGATTGTTTCTCTATATATACCTAGTTATTTTTTTTCTATTCCGGTTATGAGCGAGCGTCGATACGCTGACCTCGCCGCTGTCCTTATCAGCTGGAGATGCTCTAGTTTCGTCTGCTAAAAACTGCTCCGGATCGATAAAGAACGAAGAGTGTAATAGTAACGTAGGTGATTCGTGTGTTCGTTTGTTATTAGCTAAGCTTCGGCTCTTTTTGTCCGTCGTAATTGCAAGATCGATAGGCGAGACAAAACGTTTCGACTCGTGCTGCCGCTTTGTTTCCTTGCGTATACGTGCAATTTTAGAAACAAAGATACCACCGTCTGTCTTTTGTATACCCGCGTTTTTGCAAGCGAGCGCGCAGCAGCCAACAAAGCCGGATAAACTTCCTGTAAAATTTTATTTATGAATATCCACCCAAGGCTACTCGGGTAAAATAAAAAGGTTTGCGAACCCGTCGCTCGCTTAACCAGCTATATCGATCCTTAATCACACCAGCTTTCGCCTGGCGATAAAAAGGTGACAATTTGATTAAAGTGTAACGGTAACGAGAGATAAATTCAAGTCCCACGCGAGTAAACGCACACGCATACGTACATAGATAGTCGAAACTGATATTTCCGGCTCGGAGAGGCAGCAGACATTCAAAAAAGTGTATATAATCTGCAACTGGCAGGCTTCTGCTAAAGTTATATTTATCTCTCTCTCTCTCTGTCTCCCGTGCATATACAGCGCTAAATCCTTGACTGAACTGGTTGCACAGCCAGAGAGCCGAGGCTGCAGGAGTCTGTATAGGCGTGCATCGGCGATAAATAGCCGAGGGCGCAGCTCGCGAAAACGAAAAACGAGAGATCAAGGCTCGTGAATTTTTCTAGCTGTTGGTTAAAATTCCGAGTGGGTATAAGTGGAATTGTTGACTTACTTAGTGGAAACAGCTGCGTTAAAATTAATTGGCACGCCGAGCGTATCGCGTTAATTAATTAACGAGCGTGTAAATCGCGGATAATAACAGTTTTATCGGTGTTTGATTATGACGCCTGTGTGTGTGTGCAGACTTGCGGTTTATTTATAGTGCCAGAAACGTTGGATAACAGAAAATCGTGGGGTAAAGTAAATTTGTAAAGATAGGAGAAGAGGAGAAAAAAGGCTGAGTGAAAAACCGGGCTGAAAAAATATTAACACAGCGAGCGATTGGTAGCTGGTTTCTCCTCGCCGGCTTTCGAAACTTTTACAGTGGTTCTCAACCAAGCTGTTTTGTAACGACTGCTCCGATATAAAAGCCGGCTCTACATAAACCCTGCAACATCACAATACACATCTACAAACGCAAACTAAACGTTCAGCCCTTTAAAACCTAACCATCGGCCCAAAAACCATCAGCAATCCTTAACAAAACCTCTCTCGCCAAACTCAAAATGAAAGACACTGGCATAACATCTGGCCTCTCCGCCACACAAAGCCGCCTCTATCCCGGGCCAAGAGATAGAGACGAAAAAAGATGCTCTCTCTCTCTCGGCACGTTTATTTTTACAGTCAGCTGGAGAACCGCGCCCCCCTGACTCGACCAATGAGACAGGCGGGCCGGCCCGAGATATAACCGCGCGCTTACAAAACGCGCGAGCGCTGGTATACTTATATATATCCAGACATTCGCGCGAGTAGCGCTCACAGGATGTCATTGTCCATTCGCGGCGCGCGAGGTCGAGCCTCCTAGCAGGCGCGACTCGAGTGCGAATGGTGATGTAGCTGTGAGCGTTCCCCTCCATTAAGGAGAGGGAGCCAAGAGAGGTTCGACGGCCTCGGCTTGATTATGTTTCGTTGTCGGATCTAAAATAGGCGCGCCGATGGGGCCACGTGTGCGCGGATTTTAGAGGAGGAAGGTGGGAGGGATTGGATTTGGATGTTGGTTGCTGTAGGAGAGGAATTGAGTAGAGTTGTGAATAGTTAAGGGGTTTTTTTTTGGTTGATTGGATGCTGGTTGTTGGGTTGTTGAATAATGCATGCTTGGAGTTGTTTTGTATGTGCGTGATCTAGTTGAATAAGTAGGCTGTTGTTTTATTTTTCGCTAAGATATGCGGGCCTGCTGTGTGTGATTTCATTGTTTTGAAGTTAATTAAATCGTACTATTTACGTCGATAGATATAAGATACTAATAATGTACTTTTAGGATGTTATGATTGAGATTATGATTCTTAATGATTGTTAAATCTGAATAAAGTAATTGAAGATTTAAGTAATGTAATCAAACTGAAATAATAAAAAATTACTTTAAATTTTATATTTTTTGTACGACATTATGAAATAGATTTCTCGTGAATGCAAATTTTTAATAAAAATTTAAGTTATAATTATAAAGTTTTATGAAAGTATTAATAGATCTTAATGAGGCTAACGATGTTATTTTCTGATACGGAATAATAAAGTTAATCTTAGATCAATTTTTAAGATAAGCGCTATAAAACATCATTAGAAATATCTTAAGCAGTAATTATATTCTAAAAAATGATTTCTCAATTATGAAAGTAGAAAGTTTAATTCATCACATGAAATATTATAGAAACTAAATACTTCTTCGATTTTTTATTCTCATATATATTGTTTCTATTATCTCCAACTTATCTTTAAACTATATTAAAAGAATTCAAGTATTTTTTTTTTATTTTTCATTTGTCAATCATTCTACATTGACAGATTTAGTTAAGTACGGCCTTATAGTTTGATGGCAGTTATCTTAGAATCAGCTTTTATTAAAACGAGTTACGACTTGGACTTTGATACTAGTCGTCAGTTCCACGTGCCGCAAAATTAATGCTCTACTTAAGTATAGCTTTACAAAAACTCAGTAACATAAGAAGTTAACAACAGTTATGCAACTGATGATAAATAGGTATTTATTGTTAACTTAAATTTACTTTATTAATATTTCGATTTCGAACTAAATTTAAACAATGATACATCATAATATTTCCCCGACTTTGGTATATGGACCAGTACCAAATTTAATATTATACTTATTTGTTGAGAATGTGCGTTCATACAGCTTTCGTTCCAATTTGACTATTCGAATTGCCAGAAATAATTTGACCTTCCGCAACTATTATTCAAATTTATGTATAGTCATTCCAACATTCTGTACAATTTATTTTAATATATACATGGCTAAATTGACGCACGGAATGCTAATCAATTGTCATTCACTTGCAAGCTTTGTTTTGATTCTAATCATTCTTAAAAATACTTTTCGAGGATAAACAAAAGCCGCCGGAATTCAAATTTTACATAAATCAAAATCAACATTAGTCATTCGCGTTTGGTAACATCCTTCAAATGATAAAGCAGCCTCTTACATAAATCAATGAATTCAACTAGGCCTACACAAACACTATCGCACTCCACCATCTAAAAGGCTTAAAATCGAAACATTAATATCCACACTATTACAGAAATAATTTAAAAAAATTTCGTTATCACAGCCAACCTCGCCAAGCAAACACAGGGAAAAAATAGATCGCGCCCAAATGTTTTTATCTCCAGCTCCGTAATATTCCGCGCGCGCGCGCACATGTCTTCACAGACTTTCCTCCTACAACTAATTCCAAATCAGTCATCTCACAATTGTCGCGTAGGAAAATTTTTCGAATCTCCCGGGGCCTCTAAACTTTACATTAAACATTAAACGTCTAAGCGGGGAATGACGCAAGTTTCGAACCTTAGCGAAAGCTCGCGAGTTATGACGCAATATGCGCGGGCTGCTCCAATAAAATCCAACGAGGAAGTGTTCATCCCCCCCTTTTTCTTCATTGTCTTCGCGTCGCGGGTACGGTTAGTTACGCGGAGGGTCGAAATGTAGGGCAGTGGTCGAATAAAAACGATTCCGCGTGCGCGGCAATCTTCATTGACCTGCTGTCATCTGGTGACGACGCTGGTACACGCCCACGCTTGGGTAGTGGACTAATCTAGCGGCGAAGCTTATCAACGAGTGATTTCCTGCGAGATGTTTGTTTTGCTTTTTTTTATGGTTGAGTTAGTGATTTTGTTCTGGGAATGGTCGAATTTGCACTGTCGGTATTGGTCTGATTGAGGTTTTTGTTGTTAAAAGTTTTGGTATTTTTCATTGCAAAAATCTAAAATTGAACAAGATGAAGCGCATCACGGTCGAGTTTAACATCGACGGTCAACTTGATTACTCTGACGAAATTTATCTTTAGAATGAGGAAAACTATAGAAAAATTTGCTCAACCATCTTGGCTCAAAAAATATTTGTTTATGGTAATGATAACTACACGCTACAAATAAGCAACACTTTACTACCAGTCGCAACGAAACAAAAAACCTATTAAAAAAATCGACAGCAAAATCAATGCCTCCATTAGACTAACTACCAGTATAATTTTTCACAACTCAAACTGCCATCGCTACGATCCTTACGTAATTATTTCCTCGGATCGCGAGGCACAGTTCGCATAGCCGCTGACCTCGCGAGCGAATAATAATCGCTTAGCCAGAAAAAGAAAAATAACAACAGGCTACATTAGAAGCCATTATGACTTACGCTAAAAAAAGCTCCTCTTCGTCCTTATTATCCCCCAAAAGCCAGACGAAGATCGTTACGCGATCGGCAGGAAAAATTGCAGATATAGAGCCTCAGCGTTCGGTCGCACACTGTTATGCCACGCAGCTGGCCGATCAGCTGGCCTCGGAGGCAGCCTGCAGAGTTCGCGTGGTAAGAGACATCAAGAGCAGGGCTCCAGATCTGCGCGCGACGTTGATTGGACAGAACTGCGGAGTCGGGTCCGTCGGTATAGGTAGAAAGCCGCTGCTTCCCTGTGGTATATTGTGGCAAGTCTGATTCATCGCGAACTGCTCCATATGTATGTGTATAGGTTATTCCGCGGTTGAGGGGAGAGCTGGGATACACGTGGCTGAGGGAAAAAAAGTCGGTGTGAAATTTCAAACATGCGAGGTGATTTTGTGCAAGCGCGCGCGGATTCGCTGAGGTATTGATGGATGTTGCGCAAAAATTCGTTTTTCGCTGGGCTGCGTTGGAGATTCGATTTTTCTTTGTATGGATTGATGTGTATGTTTTTGGAGTTTAGTGTATTTCGGTATCTTTTTAATTTATGGCCGATTGTTTTGTTGGAATACGTATACTTTAAACTTTCAAGTTTAATGGATAATGTAGGTTTCATAATTTCTGAAATATGATAGCAATCGAGCACGTAATGACTTTCAAAGACATCATTTTTTTTTCCTTTTCTGTTATATTATTTAACTGTTATGCCGAGTCATTATTATATACATGCATGTACAATAAGTAATAACTTAGTAATTAGCATTTGAATAACAGTAGTTGACCTTCTGAATAAGTAACGACTAAATTTGTATTATGTCCTATCAAATATTTTTCAATATTTTTATTTTCTCGTAACAAGCGTAAAAAATTATTGTTCTTGAATTGACAGTTTGTTTTCAAACTAAGTGTTTTCCACGAAATTAAATCAATTTAATCTTCTAATTCATACAGTGATTAAATATTTTTCCTAATACTTTTATTCTTTGCAAAAACAAACCATATGCTCCATCAATTCCACCTCTAAGATATTAAGCTGCTGCACTAAATTAAACAAATTACTTCCGGTCATGTTTGCATCCTCAACAAAATCAAAAACAAACATCTACCGTTAACTAAACATTCACTTGAATGACATCTAAATAGAAACTTGAATTAGCCGCGACGAAATAAGTGCCATGTTTACGCCAATTTCATTTCCTCGAAGAAAAGAAATATGCCTCTGCATATACACCCACTGCAGTGTCAGTAAAATAGGACACTTTTGTTTTCCCAGCTCACGACGTAAAAAACGTGCTAATTCTAACGTTTATCACCTCCGGAACGTCAGATGTCTTCGCAGACGTGCGAGCTCTGCAAATATTTGATATTTCATTATATATATGCAGTGCGCGTAGGTGGCGCATCGTAAACTATATACTAATTATACGAGTGATGCAAATTTTACAGCTCCGTGACTATTAAGGTATAAAATACGGACGGAATAAATTGTCTAGCTGACGTTGTTATTAGAGTAAAAGAAGTAATGACTGCAGTTTTTCAGTAGCTGTTTTTGTAGTTTTAGTGGTATTACTTTTTGTGGAAAATATGTTGACGTTTGTATTTTTGAGTTTGATATAGTATTAATAAAAACAGTTTCACTACGCAGTAATTACTGTTAAAATATGGAATTATTTAAATTTCAAGTTAAAAGATACTTTTATTCGTATGAATAAATTTATAGGCTATCCGCGTGCATTAATAACACATCGCAAGCTAAAAACACTCATAAATTAAATTTAATGATACATGATAAATAACGTATCACCTTAATAATCCGAGAGATAATTCAACTGACGTAGCCTTGTGTCAAAAGATTATAATTAAGATTCAAATTCGTCTAATACCCATTAATGCACATACTAATGGAAAGTTAACGTTCCGCCTGAATCACAATCTTTACTATACATTAATTCCCTGCGACACAAAAAACTCTAATCTCCACGCTATAAAATTCGGAGATTGCAATTCAATTTGCATCGCTTCTAATCCAGTTACACGAGCAAAGCCTCGCTAACAAAGCATACCCAACATATACATCCTCGTGACGTTAAAACAAAGAAAACTCGCGTAACTAAACGGCGAAGCTAAGAATCAACAAAGCAAACCTTCACAACAAATCGATTTTCACACCCATTTAACTCGATCGTCCCGCTCGATCGATTTCACCGGAACATTTAAAAAGTCCCGATGCGAGTTATCCGCACAATACAGCTTGCGCTATCGTCTTACCGTCGCGCCGCTTCCTCCTTGCATTTTTCATTAATATTTTCGTCTAAGCGAGCCTCGGTGTCGTCTTACTCATATAGCTCGGTTAAATATGAAAACGCACAGCGGTAGCCGGGTTATTCAATATTTATCGAGCTCTGATCGATTTCATTGTGGCGACCGCACGCGGCTGGCTCGGCGGATCATCGTGCGATTGAATTCACGTGTTTCACGAAAAAATTAATGCTGAGAGAGTGTATTTTCTCCCGAAGGCCGAGAGAGCGAGGCTGACCTCGATTTTGGAATTTCTTTTTTAAGAAGCTCGGGATGATTGAGAGTGTGAAATTTTTACGATTCGGGTTGCGTTGGATTATTTAGACGTGAGACTTGTGTGGTTATATCGGGTAGTAAAATGATTTTATTACGATGTGTAATTGCAGCGCGATGGCGGCGATATATCGTTGCTTTAGCGGGAACGCGAATTTGCTAGAATTTTTTAATAGGCGCTTAAAAGTTTAGTTGTTATAATAATTGTTACGGTTGGATAATGAGCGTCGTAAATTTTGCTGAAGTACTTGCTGGAATTTGACGCGTTGGCGGAAACTGGGAAAAATGTGTCAGATGCAGCGTGAAAACCCGCGGCGTGGATGATTTGGTGGTAGCATTAATTTTCTGGGAGAAGGCCGATTTCCCGAATATCCGGGAGCTTCGCTGCCAAATATCTCTCGGACTTTACATTGAACTTAACCTACTTTTTGTGCGAAGCTTGGCTTCTATTTTCAAAATATTTTTTTTTTCTTTTTTAGTTATGCGCGCTTTAATATCGATTGCTTATTCATATATATTCTGTATAGAAGATTAATCATATTCTAGTGACACTTACTTAGAAATTCTGTTAAAAATATTTCTACTAAATTTCTAGATAAGTGTCATTTTAAAATACATTGTAACCAAATCCTTCCAAGAAAACGGTCAATTTTATTCTAGGGTAAGAAAACAAAATTTTTTTAATATAATATAAATCAACGTTATAATCACTAGAACAAAACATTCATCTCTCATCTCTCACAACAATCTCTCAACAAAACATCGCAACGAACTCTCATATTATACAATAAAACTCAGCATCTGCCGCGGCATTAAATAACAATCCCGCCGGCACTCTGGGAAAGTAACAAGCGCTGACGTCAACCGATCGCTGAAAGATCATCGCACGCATCCGATAAAGTGGCGCGAGAGGGCAAACAAGCGCGCAATCAAGCGATTTTCGATCTCGAGACTCGCCGATCCTATCCGATCATGCATTCACCAGCTGATTTGCACGCGAATTCGCTAGACGCGTCTTTTCGCTTATGATAGTTTCTTTACCTCGCGTGAGAAGTCACGTGGAAGGGAGATGGAGAGTTTTGGTTTGATAATCGGACCCCCGCGATCGGTTGTATCATGTGAAAGCCAGGGGATTCGTTATCTTGTGTGCGTTGGGGAGATAGAGAGGTTTTTTTGCGGTGAAGAAAAAGTGATGAAAGTGAGAGGATATAGGGGGTATGGAGTTCGTTATGCAGTATGGTTGGAAAAATGCAATTTTTGGTTATTCATGAATTCTATTGGCTTGAGTGATGCGGGCTTAGTCATAGCTAATATCATGCAGTCGGCTATTTATTGGAATTCTCAGAAACTAAGCATGAATTTTCGAATAATCGAAGGTTACGTTAAGTATTAGCCGCGGTCTCGATTCTCTCTAATTTCGCTAAATAAACTTTTCCCTTATTGCAATAACTCACTCACCCACGAAGCTTTCCACCACCGATTTTCCTCCAATACCTCAAGCGGAGCAAAAAATAACAAACTAATCGCATAGCTATTTTATTTTCACAAAAGAAAACCGTCTCGGCAAATCGCGAGCAGTCCTGCAAAAACTCTCAATGCCACAAGAGCGCATCAAGCAATTATATTATGTCACGCAGCCAACGCTCGTGGAAAACTCCTCGCAAGCTCTTCCATTATTCGGAGTAAAAACAGGAAATCGCGACGGCGATTTGCCTGCGTTTAACAAGAGCTAAGACGATCCGCACGTGTACAACTTCCTGGTTATACTTTCTGCGACCTCCTCTACTTATTGGTCTATTGTGTGTCGAGCTGAGACAATAGCTTTTTTGCAAAGACTATGCAAAGGTGTTTGTAAGGTCGATATACTTTTTTAGTAACAGTGAGACGATCGTATGGGTGGATTTGATGCGATTTCTTGGAGGTGGAGGAAAGTGAGGGTATTTGGAGTGGCTTTGTTTTTATCGTTTATCGTTGTGATTGTGTACTAGTCTTTTTTTGGTGGGGGATTTAGATAAGAGCTTTCAAGCGTTTGTAAATATTTAAGTTTATATTTGAGAATATCTGCAGAGAGTGCTATTATTAAGATTGTAAATTTTTTTTAATGAATGAAAGGTGAGGGGAATAACAGAGATTAGGGGAAATAAAAATGTAATTTTTTAATTTCTTTATGAGTGATTGATTTAGTTGAAACGTGTCCTTCGTTTATAAATAAATTTACCAGCTATTTTATCTTATTTTATCAACAAAATTAATGTTTTGCTTATTATTTTTGGATTCCAATATTAACTTTTCATTTGGATCCTTTTCCATTTCGAAATTTGTTAAAAATACAAACAATATTTGCTTTTGAACAAGACTACTTTCAAAATTGTTAGTCACCAAAAGGTTTCGCAAATTTATCTATACAAAACATAAAAAAAAAATATTAGAAACAATATAATCCCACACAGCAAATACTCGCATTCATCAAGTTTTAATTCCTTAAAGACTCCAAACACAGCCCGAATCAAAACTAAAACACGTGCCCCCACTATATCTCATTCCGCAAATCAGGAAACAACGCAAACCCCAGAATTTAGCACAAGGCTTCCACAACCTCTCCACTGAAAACATCAATAAAAAAATCTCCATTCCTAAACCAAACAGCCTCACCACTATATATCGCTTATCGTCGAAAAAGCACCGAGAACGCACTGTTATACACGCCAGGCATATAGCTGCGCGCATACATATGCGCGATCGCTCGCACACAGCGGGCCTATACATATCGGCGATTCTAAATATAAAGATCGGCGAGTGCCGGTCGCGACAGTAAGCTATTGACTTTCGCGCGGGCAGCACCGCCTCTAGCTCATGTCTCTGTCAAACGACCTAACTACGCTCATACGCGCTGACGTGCCCCACGTTCGCTATTCCAAGGAGTTTCCCTGACAGTTGAAGCTTTTCTTTATTTCGTCGTCTTCGCCGAGGCATTTTTATTATTATCAGTATTCTACGAGTTTAAGTGCGTTAATTTAAAGACTTTTTTCGGCCGAGCCTTCGAGAGGATTCGGCGCGAAGTGTGGATATATATATACGTTCTGTGATTTTTTGAAGACGAAGGAGATATCAGTATTGCTCGACCACCATGTGTCACATTGGTAAGGACTCAAGCTGATTACCGAGTAAAAATTTAATTAGTCCTGTCTATATAATCTTTGAAGCCTCGTTCCCACCCAAGTCTTATAAATAAGGGCCTAATCATTCCTCGCGGTTATGTAAGTAATGAGACAACCAGTCAGCTCCTAATTAGAGCCTGTAACAATTACTTTTTATCCGTATAATTTTCTAGTTCACCAACGTGCAATTAACACATAATACGCGTTTAAGCACTTAAATACCTATCCCGCGCAAAAGCCAGCGATACAAACAATTTCGACATCCTCGTCAACGCCGAGCGTCAACAGTCAACAACAAAGGTCATCGTAAAAATCACCGCCCGTAAATCACAACCTATACCAGCATCAACAAATTGCAAAATACTTTCTCCCCACCAAACAACTTCCTCCTCTAGCTCACGCGACTTTCCAGCCAGCCATCTACATCCTCATAATCTCTCCGCTTCTTTCCGCGCCGCTTTATCTCATCCACGCGTGGCGCCTCGGCCCGATCGATCTAGCCGTCCTCTTTGATCCGCTAATCCTCATCGTCCGATTCGCGAGATATTCGGGACTTGTCTTTCTCTCGTCGCGCTATCGTCGCTTGGCCAACTGTCGCCAGCGCGCACTAGCTGCGTGACGATCACGTGCCCGGAACGCTGTATATCTCTCCTGCGCATCCTACTAGAACGTCCGTGGGTTATGCGCCTGCTTTGCGTTAGGAGCGTTAGATTCGCGGCGAGGGCTGAAAGAGTGGGTATTATGCCTGTGTATGATAGGGATGTGTGTTGGGTAGCGCTGACTTCTCAAGCTCTATGTTTCGTTGTCTGGGAGAAAAAAAAGTCGGCTATTTTCGAACGACGAACTCATAGAGCACTGGCGTCAGGCCAGGCTTGCTTTTCGGATGGATTTTCTTTTCGGCATAAAGAGATGGCACGAGATATGAGCCGAATGCTTAAGTATGGTATAGACGTGTACATAGTGTACTGTTGAGCAAATAGCGCGGATTTTTGCACGTGCCAGAATGGAAACTAGCCCGCGCTTATTTTTGGCTTTTGCGCTCGCGAGCTCGCAAATGTTCCGTTTTCTTCTAAATAGAAAAGTCAAGTGTGTAAAAAAAATATAATTTTTTGCAAATTTCCATATAAATCCGTCAAAACTAAGATGCCGCGTTAAAAATCTCACCGATTTTCCCGCAGGCCCCAAGAAAATAGAGAATTCTTCTAGAAAAATTTCGCAACGCTCACCTATCGTCTCCCATCACTATCCCCGCCTCGATTTATTCATCCCGGCGCTAATCGGCTGACGAAACAGCGGCCGAGACTGCGTGGCTCTAAACGCGCGAGTTGCCCAACGTATATATGATTCTAGAATCTCTCGGCAAGGACATAAGCCAGCCCTGATCTCCTCTTATCTTATTTTATATATATATATAACGTCTCTAACGAAATCGGCTGTGTATATAATAAAAAGGTCTTTATTTATGTTACGCAGAGGCAACCCAAGATAAAGCCGTGAGGGCGCCGGCAGGCACGGCGAAGCCGGCCCGCAAATTCGCCGGGGTCGTCATCATCACCACTGGCCTACCGGCCAGGGGCAAGAGCCAAGTGGCCCACAGCCTCGCACGACGGCTCAACTGGAACGGCGAGTCCGCCAAGGGTAAGATATGAACTTTTTTTTCTTGTGGTTTCTTTTTTTAAAGGAATGTATTGTGGTTTTACGCTCTGGTTGTTATTGGACACTTAGCGTTTATTGTCTGGTATAGATGAAAAAAACGTGGCGCTGTGGATTTCACATTGTTTCTAAAATAAAGCATCGATTCGAGGAACAGTTGATAAGATTGGCGGATCGATCAGACTGCATTGACAGTAAAAAGAAGCAATATCCGCTCTGATAAGCCTACTGCTAATCAGACGGAAAATCGATTCGTCTATCCCGACGGATGTTATCACTGCCGATATACGTAATCCTCGGATTCATAAAAATCCGGTCGTTATACACGCGCGCCTGTTATTTCTAATGCACAATCGTTTTTTGTCGACCTGTATCGTAAAGCCCGAATCGATTGGACAATTTGGTTTTTTTAGTGCCGACGATATCGAGCTCGTGGACCATTAGAATGAAAAAGTTAATTGGAGTCTCGATTTTTCTCCCGAGCCTAGTCTATTGACCTTACGCAGCTGCGATACGTATGCGCTTAATCGGCGTTACGTAAGGCTCAGTTATTGGCACTAGCTCACGGTGACGAGCGTAATTTTTTAATGCGCGCCAATAACAAATAATAATAATATGGCTTTGAGCCTGAGGCGGTTTTTTGATGCGCGGATTGAAGTATGGTTTTATCGGGGCTGTATCGTTGATCTCTGACTTGAATTTGATAAATTTGAATGAAAATTGATAGTGAGATATGTGATCGTGAGATTGTTCAGCTGGCTAACTGATTAGTATCGGTTAATTAGTTATCAATTGGGTGAAATGCTGAATTAGTACATTCGAGATATGATAAGCCGTTAACTATTATGACTCTAAACAGATGTAAATGTTTGAACAATTGTTTTAAAATAATTTCGTCATGTTTGCAAATACACAATCAGCACATGCTGCAAAAGTATATAGCGTTTCAAAACAAAGGTGTCGGGTGACGGATGAAAGCATAATGATAAAAACGCAAAGCAGGCAAAAAAAAATGGAAACGCTGCTCTCTCGCGTTGAAAAATAAGTTCTATTTTGAAACAAGTGTGTACAAAACCAACCACAATATTTTCCTTCAATTTTTAAATCCCTATAAACCACTTCAATGAAACATACTGTATACCTAACCCTCGACCTCTGCTATCTATTTCAGTGATGCGCGTAAGTGACTACCGCAGGAAGAGGCTAGAACCCTACGCCTCTCATGAACTGTTCCGGCCGGATCATGAAGCCAACGTCGCCCTGCGAGCCCTAGCCCAGAGGGATGCGATGCACGACTGCGCAACCTGGCTCGCAACTGGGAATACCGTCGCTGTAAGCATTTTAAACAAAGGCCGGAGCACGAACGAGGCGATGGCTTGTTTATTATTCCAGTAGAGGGAAAGCCCCGTGTAGAGTAGTA
The DNA here is from genome assembly GCA_900480035.1 of Eupelmus urozonus. Lineage (NCBI taxonomy): Eukaryota > Metazoa > Arthropoda > Insecta > Hymenoptera > Eupelmidae > Eupelmus > Eupelmus urozonus. Next base: position 19,807 of record UELX01002993.1, read on the forward strand.
TGAAAATTGATGTTTAGTTGGGAAACGTTGATGTAGTGAGCCTATTGATTTTTTGGAAAAGTTTATGGGTGATAGATGAGGCGCGATGGTTTTTATCAGAAATATTGGAAAATATACAGTTTTGATGGTGTTAAAATTAAAACCACTCGACAGACAATCGACTGGAACTTTAGCTGAAACAGTTCCCTAGGTAAAATATTGATTTTCGGCAATAACTTTTCAATAACTAAATTAGCGTCTATAATTAACTTCTCGAAACTCGCAATACACAATCGCGCTAGACTCAAAAACCAACCCCATATATAAAACTTAAAAGTCCACCCCAACCCCCAAGCTACCACCCCCAAAAACCACAAAATCAACATAAAATCTCATTTCGCCTCTCCCTTCGCAAAAAACAAAGATCCTGGACGCGACGGTGGTGACGCGCGAGCAGCGCGCCGAGGTGCACGACTACTTCTCCGCCCAGCTCGGCTACCGCGTCCTGTTCATCGAGTGCGTCTGCGATGACCCGCGCGTCCTCGAGTCCAACTGCCTCGAGATCCTGCGCTACAGCTCCGACTACACTGGCATGGAACCAGCCAAGGCTGCCGAGGATCTGCGCCTTAAAATCGCCCATTATCAGAAGACGCATCAGCCGATGGACGAGCCTAATTACGCGAGGATACGGCTTGATACTGGGACTATGGAGATAAGGGCCTGGAAGGTTACTGGGCACGTTGAGACCAGTGTGCTGGGGTATCTTGGCAGTGTTTCGATCAAGCCGCATACTCTTTACTTCTCACGGGTGAGTCTTTTTTTAATTTTTGATGATTAGAGGTGTGAAGTGTCGTTTGTTTATTATAGTTTAATGGGTTTATTTTTGGTGAAATTTGGGCGAGTGCAGCTGTGCAACGACGGCGATGATTTGTTTTCGGGAAGCCGCGTTATTTTAGAAGCTGAATATTGCGCGAAGCGCGGGTTATAAATAAATTGTTAAAAACAACTTTTTGCCGAGAGGAGCGCACGGCTCGTTTGACCGTCTGACTTGCATAAAATGCTCGGACGATCCGCTGCATTTTTGAGCAGGATAAAATGTTTTTAAACAGCAAGTTGTTTTCAATATTTTAAGCAGTCAAGTATTTTCTTGCACAATCAGGCGCTAGTTAAGAATAAACATTGTTATTACAACGAAGCTCTAAAGATATGCCGGAATCCGTAAAAGTAACTTCTTATTTGTTTCTTTTGCCGCTAAGTATAAACCTGCACTTTACGTAACGCGCCTAAGCAGTCTATTCTTAGCCCTCGTCATTGTTATTTCGCCATCTAACAATAAAATTGATTCTACATTGCTACAAAATTGCCCGAGCGCAAATCATCCCGAGCTGTCGTCCCCAGCGTCTCTACCTTCACCAAAACGTTAAACGATCCATTAAACTTGATGAATGGAGCGCTAAACTGGCAGCCCTCGCAAAACTCTATACGTTAATTTAATAATCTTAAAATAAAGTACCAGCTCATCGCTCTTAAAAAAAAAATCGCAAAATATACCTTTCTCACTAACCCATATAATTTTTTCATCTACAGCACGGCGAGAGCGAGTACAACGTCCTGGGAAAAATCGGCGGGGACGCGGTGCTGAGCGCCCGTGGCGAGCGCTACGCCCAGGCCCTGGCCACAAAGATCAACTCGATGCACATACCCGAGCTCAGGGTGCTGACGAGCCGGCTGCGCCGGACCATCGCCACGGCTCGAGGTATTGAAGCGCCCCAGGAACACGTGGCTGCTCTCAACGAGCTGTACGCTGGAGTCTGCGAGGGACTCAGCTACGAGGAGATGCAGGAGACCTATCCTCAGGTGAGGGATTGGTTTTATTGTTGAATTTGGGAGATTGGTGGAGGGGGATGTGAGTCGTTGAAGAAGGGAATTAATTGAGGATGTTGATTAAAAAGTTTGTTTAAAGACATTTTACTAAATGTCGAGAACACATTTGATTGTTTCATTTTTCATTTAATTTTTCTTTAATTAAATTAATGCAATTGAAAATCGATAGATGGTGAGTGAGGCTAGTACAATTTTTTATCAACAGAAGTTAAAATTGATTTTTTCGGCGATTATACATACATTAATATTCAATTTCATCAATTATTATTGCCAGCTACTCTAGTATTGATGAGATATAATTTTATCAGTCAGACACATACATAATACTACGTCAAAAACACAATATGAGGCTACTTATTTCTTCAAATCGCTTGATAAGCCCAGACAAGACTATTTAAAAGTTACATACATGTTATTAATACTGGTGGCTGATATTCACATTATCTATACGAGTTTTAAATTGTCGGTGCTGATAACAAAGTAATATTGTTACAGTAACATGATGGTGCTATTGGTTGTTTGGGTTATCATTTTTTCAAGGCTCTCACTTATTTGTGTATTAAGTATAAACGATCATAATTCATTGCTGTTATGATTCTTGGCTAACAATCCGACTACGCGTGAACTTCTGAAAATGAAGAATAATATATCTAAATTCTAATATAAGATACAGTTGCAAAGTTTATGTTCTATTAGGAAAGTTAAATCAGGAAATTAAAATAATCATTGTCTGATTAATCGCATTCCTCATCAATACCATGATTCACGAGTTCAAGCTATCCTATCTAAATCTATTTTTACATTCACTCTACGACAAAGCCTGCGCCCGACTCAGCAGCGGCCTTAAATCTCATATCACCAGATAATTTATAAAACCCAAAGAACCTTATCGATTCAATAAATCCCGAATCAATCATTAAACCCAATCAATAATCTTCCAGGAATTCGCATGGCGCGACCAGGACAAGCTTCGCTACCGCTACCCCTGGGGCGAGAGCTACGTCGACACCATGCAGCGCGTCGAGCCCGTCATCGTCGACCTTCAACAAGCCAACAACGTCCTGGTCGTCTCGCACCAGGCCGTCCTCCGCTGCATCATCGGCTTCTTCCTCGGCAAAACCCCCGAGGAACTGCCCTACATGGAAGTACCGCTCCACACAATAATCCGACTGACCAGCCAAGGCTTCGACTACAAGCTCGAGTTCATCAAGCTGGGCATCGAGTGCGTCAACACGATGCGCCACAAGCCCCAGAACTGCAGCGCCACCAGGACCGCCGACGACGCCCTCATCACCGTGCCGGCACACTACGACATTCCTGACCCCTGGCGCAATCCCGGCAGCGGGCCCACCCTCGTGCAGCAGCACTGAGTGCCGACGGAGGGGACACGCGCGCATGGCTCCTCCGAAAAATGACACCTTTGCTATTTATCACGCGATCATGATTATGATGATGGTGCGTGTGAACACGCTCTCTGCGCGCTCTATCGTGCGGTTTACGGACCCTCATTTTTTTTTTTTTTTTAAGTTTCATCCTTCGTCGCTGTATGTTTTTTTTTTCGACACTTTCGTCCTGTATTTTTTCTCTTATCCTCGGTTATAGTTTGTTTTTCTTTTTTTTGGTAGATCTGATCTTTTTCTTTTGTGAGATGAGTCGCACTTCGTTTTTTTTTTTTTTAATTGGTGTGTTTTGATTTGATTAAGCGCGGAACAAACTCGTTAAGTTCGTTCAAATTTACGTAAGGTTCTACTTTTTTTATAATTGATAAACTATATTTTAATTAAAACGATCGACAGTTGTTGATCAATTGTCATTCTAACAGAATGATGTGAATGGCGGGTGCACAATTGTTATTACAAAAGAAGAGATAATTCAGGCTAGATAAGCATAAGAGAAGAAATATTTTAAAGAGCAAAATTTTATTGTTATTTTATTGCGAAAAGAAAATGAAGAACAGAGGATTCGAGAAAATATATCTATATATATATATATACATAGTTAATTAGTTACATTGACCCTTTGCGGAGTCAATTATGGCTTTACCGCCCAAGCCTTTTAAGGTCTTCAGTATGAACTAAAAAAAAAGAAAAAAAGTAAAAAAAAAAAAAATAATTGATGAGCGTAGTTTTTAGGACTGTTTAGCGGCTTATATCTAATCTGTTAAGATAAATATCACACTCTTAAGCGAGCGTCTAATCGTTGTGGTTCAGACAGATTAAGGAAATTCGACAGACAATGGATAAAGCCTCGAAACTAGCATCGAGAAACGCCGGGAAGAAAAAAAAAGGAAAAAGCCACGGAAGAAATTAAATAAAAGAAGTGTCTGGGCAACCGCCTATTTCGAGGGTCGGTGTCACTACTGTGCTGAGATAAGATTTGTAGCCTTAAAAGTTGACAAAGTGCGAGATTAGATTGTTACATCCGTTCTTTAAACTGTTCAAGACGTAAAGAATATTTTAAACAAAAAAGTGGTTAGATCAGTGTTACTGATCTTTTCGTTCAAAAGTTGTGAAGTTTAGACAGCTAGACCTCAAAGTGCAAAACCGATTCTCGTTTGGGTAGACGCGAATGAAACCAGTTGACCGAGTGAAGAAAGGAATTGATAAATGCAAATCAACGATGATATATAAATATATTTTTAGAGACATATTGCGCAACGATGGATGTATTGTATATTTACTCATTTCGGTGAAATATGCATTTTTTCGGTAGTCAGTTTGACATTTGAATCGGTTAACTGTAACGACACGAGTTTCCGCACTCGTCAAAAAAATTGTTTCTAAATTAAATCTAAGATAGAGATGTCATTTAATAACTATATTATATATTTATGTAAGAAGGAAGTTGACATTATTACTTTAGTGAAAATAAGATAAAATTTATAAGGCTCTATTTTTAGACTCATTTGAGTTGTCTTATATTAAGATACAAAAAACACGTTGTTTCGAATTTGACGTACTTATTCAAATGAATATGTTAAATTTTTAAAATTGTTAAATTATTATATTGAAGCCGAGTATTTCACGCACGTAAAGATGTCAATTTCCGATAAGAAAATATTAAAAAAGGCATAAACACGCATAATAATTGATTGTAGGCAAAATGTTTTCTCGAGCCACACGAGCCGAGCGTTTGCAAAATTTATAAAGTAGAGCTGTATACAAGATAAACGAGTGAAAGAAACGAGACTGAATGTATTAAACACTGTTATGTATGATAAATTTATGATCGAGTAGTGATTATTATTATTGATTTTTAAGAGATAATTATATGTATTTTTTAAGTTATATATATATATATTAATTCCTTCGGGATTGTTATTTTTAAATTTTATCTATATAAGTTCTTTATTATAAAACGGTATTTTATGGAGAATCCCATGCAACAATAATTTGTATTTGAAAATATGCACAAGTCCGGATGCGAAGATGATTTGATTACGACTGACGACTTTGAGATTCTACGTGCCAAGGAATGAATGATCGAAGAAAGGGCTGTTATTGTAGTGCTTAACCGGCGTTATGATTAAGTCATATAGGCTACATGATTTTTTTATTGTAAAAGTATAAATAAACATTTTTTACACAAAATTTCCTTATATGTGTTTTTGATTTCAACTAATTACTCACAAAAGTTTATTAACCCTTAGAGGGCCGATGTGACGCCTTGAGGCGTCATACCAATGACTCGCCGACATTTGGCAGTAGTTTCATCAAAAGCGGGAGACTTTTTCCCTCATTTCTATGAAGATACTGACATCTCAAATCCTGGCCCTTTAAGGGTTAATAGTAATATAATAAACAAACTTATTGAAACAAAAACTTATTTATTTTTTAAAGTCTAAAATAAATAATTAGAAGAAATACTTTATTATTAATTTTTCATTTTCCATATTCTGATTTAGTTTTTATTTTTTCTAAAAATTTGTTTTAAAGTATTAGTAATCAAGTTGTTTTATCTATGAATTCAAAATAATAAAGTATAAAGGAGTATTTAAATATTTTCTAGTAAATAATTTTAATTATCTTAATACTATTGATTAAAAATCAAGTTAAAAAATTTTACATTAGAACGTTTGTCTATCAAGTTAATATATTTTGGTTTTCTATTAAATTATTGTTAATTTAAAAATAAAATTTTCAGTATAAATTGAATATATACTGTTAGTTAATTATGTCAGATATTTTTTATATAATTCCAAGTTATTTTAAATTATGAAATATAGAAATAACTCACTTTTCAAATAAAAAGGATATACGAGAAAAATCTGCCTTATCGATAAGTGGTTGAATACGGTATCAATTATGGATATAAAAGAATGCTTTGTTATCGGCAATAGATCACTATAAACTTGTCGATAATTTTTATAAAAATTTGATTTTCGTTTAAATAATTTGGTTTAAATTAAAATCTACCTATAAAAATTTTATAAAAATAATAACTGTCATTATGATAACTAACTCAATAAGTTGGCTAAGAATATGGAAAAGTTTATTGATAGTAACTAAAAAACATAACATCCATAAATGCCAAAATTTATTTTCAATGACAAAACTGTTTTTATGAATACGGGAAACCAATTTTTGTACTTATATTTTAATTTTCAGAAATTACCCGACTTAAGGAGGTTAGTGCGCCCCAGTCAACCAAAAAAAATGATTTTATGTTTTAATACAGTTTTTAATAGTTAAAAAC
>UELX01002996.1:0-26349 GCA_900480035.1 Eupelmus urozonus
TATATTAACAATTAATTATTATCGATAATGCTAAGACCAATAAATCAAGGTACATTTTTTGTACTGCTTCCCCTTAAAATATAAATTAATTTATATTAAAAAGATATTTCAAAATTACACTTACAAAAAAATCACGAGCAAAAAGCGTCAAAAGGTCTTCCCTATGTGGAAATTTCTTTTTTTTTTAATCATAAAAATAATTATAATAATTAAGAAGATAAATATAAATTTTAATCTTCTCTTGCTACTAATTAAGGGACATTAGCGATTTTGTTTCGTAATTGCAGACGCTTTGTGTGAGTAAAAAAAAATTTCAATTCATTAACGAACTTCAAATACCCAAATTCAGCTTTTAAAAATGTATTCAAAATTGAAACGTTAAGAGAGAATTAATTATCCGGATATCCAATATTTCTCTCGCTTAATCTTTTTGACCATCGGTACAAATATAGTCAAGTGCTTCCGAGTAAAATCCGATAATTTCGAATTATTTCGAATTATATATTGGAATGAGCCTTCAAGACCTCACGCAACCATTTATACTATGTGAATCTCTGAGGACGAATCGATAACGGAGGAACACTCTCTCTGTCGGTCGAGACTATTCGACTTACTCAGATGAATTATTCGGGATTCTTGAGGCGTTTCAGGCGATTAGACGAATACCATACTAAACGTGTCGAGTTGGGATCGATTTCTCCAGTCGCTGGTCCTCAGTTGTGTGATTATAGGGTAGTTGTTGGTACCATGGGTGGGCAAATTCAGTATTAAATCTTCAAATACAAATACAAAATATATATTATTATAACATGCTTTTTTATATACAGTGCAAAGGATATAGTGCCTTAGGATATAGAAAAAAATGTATTTACATAACACTGAATTTTTAAAAAGTATTTTAAATACTTTTAAAATAATCTATTTAAAATTTTGTATTTGAAATGTATTTGACACAAAGTATTTAAAATATGTATTCTTAAATGCTATATGCCCATCCCTGGTTGGTACAAACAAACGTTTGGCGAAAGGTGTAGATTGATATGGGTGCTGGCGAACGTGCGGTAATAACGACAGTACAATTGGTAGGGTGCGTTGAATGGCCGCGAAGATCAGTGTATTCAATCAGGTGATTTCTGATATACATTAAAAGGTATAGTACTGAAAAAATCATAAACAGGTCGAACGTAATCATTCTTTAAAAAAAATGTGTAATTATACATAATTCGAATAAAAATATAACTATAGGACTATTTATTTATTATCATTTCTTTTTTTATCGAACAGCAATAACATTAGTAACAAAACAGATGATTTCATCGCGAGTCGATTGTCATCCGAACGGAATAGGGTAACAAAAAAGACGACTGTGGAAATAACCTGTCCTCACGAGTAGAATATAATATTTTTCTTGATAACAAATGAGAGAAATTCAATTTTAAGAGCTTGTGTTGTATGACCAAAATGCTATATTATTTTACTAGTTGGGGAATGTAACATTTTGCACTCTAGTAAAGAAAAGTGGTACTTTGCTCACCCAAATCAGATTCCTAAAATCGAATTTCGCCTACCGCGTTAGAGAAAAAAATTCCAAAAATGCCAATTTTTCATAAATACTGTGTTTAGAGGTATTTACGATGTATTGTCTATTTTTCGAATAATATTATTTTAAAATTTCGAATAATATTAGTTAAAATCAGTGTCTTTGTAATTTGCGATCGTATACACTAATGAAAAAAATCACTGCCAATTCATTGGCACTTATACCTACCTCAAAATTGATTTATAGGTATTTTTTATTGTTATGACCACTTATTCACATAATAATCTTAAATTATGAATAACAGTATACTATAAAATATTATAGCAACCAATATATATATATATATAATATTATTTCACTATAAAAAAATCATAGCAGTCTGCAGAGTTAAAACTCGTTATAACGATCAGTTTCTAAAAACATATTTCTCGGACTTCTGACTTCTTCAAAGTTTAAAATTTTACGAATTTTTTCCTTTCAGGAAAGTAAATTTCAATATAATTCCGGCAAATTGTTATTTTTATTTTAATACCATATACAATAACATAAAATAAAATTTTAAAAAAATGACAACTTTTTTCATATGTATTAAAATAGCTTATATTATGTAATTTGTCTTTACTTATAAGTCAATTATAAAATAAATTAAATACTTGTGAAATAAACTATACAATTTTATTAAGTGACGCTGATTTGTAATCTTTATTTATCTAAAATTAAATCAAATTAAATCATTTATTTTCGTAAACGCAAACAATATAATAACATTTGCCTGAAAATTTGGTTTTGAATAGACAATAAAAATTGCTTTACACTTGACGAATTTTTCTAATTTGTCATATAATTTAAACTTTTTTTTAATGTAAGATAATTTATAAAAATTGTTATTTAAAATTAAGTGACTAATTTTTGACAGAATTAATGTTATAATGGTTACTGGAATAGCATTTTATTATTTTTTAAATAATAATTGCGAATAACAAGAAAAATATTTAGGTGTTATTATTAAAATTATAGTGGAAATACCAAGAGAACAATTAACCGTCACCAAGCCGGATACAGGTCAGTTTAAGTAATTTATTGCTTTATGGCCTTTAATACTTTACATAATTGTCGTGCACACAATTTTTGTCGCTAGTTAACACAACGGTGTTATACGTACCTAGTCAAAATCGCTTTTGTAAAGCGAATAGTTCGTAATCGCGAGCGGATAGTAATCTGCGCTTCTTTGAATCAGCTCTTTTAAAACAATACATCTTGTTACAAAAGAAGACAGTAACAACGTTAGATTTTTTGTTGATCTTTTTTCGCTTTGTTTACGACGCGAGTTTTGTGAACATATAAAAAGAAGAAACTTCCTCTGCGCTGTTCAGTTTAGATGTCCGTATTCCAAGGTACTTGAAATTTATACAGCCAAAATGTTTAAAGAGGCTCTTTTTATTGGGCTTTGCATGCTAGTGGTACGTTCATATGTGCAATATACATTTTATCATTAAAAAAATTTCAATTAATACTATTGAGTATAAAATTTTATTTAACATTTTAATTGTTTTATTTAGCTATTTTAACAATAAAAATTTGATTTTAGATTGCTGAATGTAAACCGTCGCAAGAAGAACAAAAAATCCGCGTAAGTAAATATTTTATAACCCGTTTTTATCTTTATTTACTCGAGAAGAAAACAGAAGAAAAACATACTTAAAAATACTAAACAATGATTTTATTTATAAATTGACTAACTATTGTTAAATTAATTCATTTATTTTCATAATCTTATAATGAGAAAAAAATATGCATTGATATAAAAAATTTTGTACGCATTGAAGAATTTTTATTTTATTTATGAATGTTATATTAACAGATATAATATTTAGGATTACTATAATTTTTACTTTAAGAAAAATTCAAAGGATTACTCTTTACAGGTTTCGCGAGACGCACCAAATCCTATAAGTACAGGAATAAATATAGCGACCCAATTGGCTGTTGCAGCAGCTCAAGGTGCTGTAAAAGCAGCTGATATGGCTAAGCAAGCTGCTCAAGGAATAGCTCAGACTGCAATGAATGGGATACAAAAGGTACTGCCTTAATAATTTTATCATTAAAAACAGTAAATTTTCTTTCTCTTAATTGATTTTTTTATGTTTGTTATAAAATGAAGAAAGACAATGAAAAATGAAATATTAAAATGCCATTTATCTATTGTGAAAATTATTTATTTAATTAAATAGCCATTAATGAAGTAATGATAATTTATTTAAAAGGTTAAGAACTTTATAATATATTTCTTTTTTTCAGATTCCAGCTGCATTAGGCTAGAATGGTTGATAATTTTGCAAATCAACAAATGCCACGTTAAATTTCTATGAAAACTTTCGATGTATATTATGTTGCTTAGAAGAATAAACTATTTAGTGCGACAACGTTTATTTTTATTTAATTAATCCCTTAAGTTCTCCTTATCCTTTGTTTGATATAACTATTGTTAGTCATCGAGGCTAGCCATGATGTCTCTTATCTATCAAACGTCGATATCTGATAAGCAGCAATTACTGCAACTCAAAGTGAAATAGGTAGATGCATTTGCACTAGTACGAGATTCGCAGTTACATTCTTAGTTTGCATTATGGATTTCGGAAAGTATCGAGATTCCGTTGAACTTTTAGACGAGAAAACTAAAGGTAAATTAACTTATCAATTTATATTTAGTCTGCATTTAATTAATCTGAATTTGAAAGTGAAATTATTCTATTTTACATTTTCAAAATAAAATAACTAAGATATTTCAAAATAAATATCACATTAATTTTCTACGTAAATGCTATAATTAATTATATGTATATATTTTTTATTTAGTTTGTTAATGTTGAATTTTAGAGAAATGCTTTTAGCTGGGAAAGGAAAATTTTTAATAATAAATGAATTTTATTGATTAAATTATTACAATTTCTCTGATATTTTCCCCACATTTTTTATTTTTAAATTAAACAAGCTTGAAAATATTTTTAATAATAAATAATTGTTTAATTAAGCTATGTATAATTATATACATAATATACCTACGCACGGGAATTTTCAAAAGCCAACGCAGTAGAAAGCTCATTACATTATATTAGCAAAAATAATTATCTCTGCTTTTCATAATTTAAAAATACATATTGAAATACATATTCGAATAAAAAGTCATATCCAAGCTTCAGTCAAAAAAGTAAAATGTGTAAAATTAAAAGAAATTCAATAGCAATGAAAAAGCACAAACAAAAAAAAAAGATAAAAAAATCTCTAATCCACCACAGTTCATAATCTGATTAACCTCGGCTTTAAACAAATCAAACGCCATAATCCTCGCATTCTTCACGAATAAACTTTCAAAATCCAAACCCACGCCCCCCGAGCTTTAAAACCGTGCATTTTCCACAGTTAGCTGGACGAGCCGTGTCTGTCTATCACCGTTCGTTCGCTACGTTCTACCTAGTTTCGCTCTCAGCCTCGTCTTCTTGCTCGCACTCTACTTGGGCGTGCTGCTCGGCTGGCTTCCCGAAGACGACGAGCTAGCCTCCGGCCAGTCCACCTGCCACCTAAGGCCCAGCTATCACGTCTCCTGCGCCCCGGGCAGGCAGATCAGTTTGCAAGAGTGCCTGAATAGGCGATGCTGCTGGAGGGAGGATCTGAAACTCTGCTATCACGCTTTTCCCTCTAGATACGGATACAGGCTGGATTATATGTCTAACGAGGGAGATAGTCGAGGTATGAGAGGCTAAGAGTTGCGCACGAGCGAGCTTGAAAGTTTTAGAGATAAGTGATGTTTTGACCGCGGGCGTTAATGTAGTTTTGCTATAGAATAGTATTTTATTTCTGGTTTGACTTTAATGGATGCGCTGTAGACCGGAAAAACAACGTTGGTTTTTCATATTTTTTTTATGTAAATGTAATTTCTTACTTTATTAAGGTACATGTACATTAATTTCTTTGTATATGAAGTTGAGAATAAACGAACGCAACAAAGCAACACTGAGTTAACTCATCCTGGAGGTAAATCTTTGACATTGTTTCCTTGTTGAGTTTTATATTAATAATAGCGATAAAACGAGATATGAAATCAAACTTATGTGTTGCAATGAAGGTATTAAATTTTATTTCACATTCGTATTACAAAAATTATTCTTACCATTACTATACTAGAATTTTTTTGTGGGTATTGACATAAAAATGTTTCATTACAGAGGGACGAATCACAGCACTCGTTAAAAAAAGCCCATCGGGAAATACGGTACGTCAACATCTTGATTTTTCCATTCATAAAGTCAATGATAATAGAGTTCGAATTGCATTGAAAACTACTGGGAAAACCGCTGGTAAACGAAGTGACTGGTCAAACAGTCGAATATTTCCCAGCAATGGGATGAATTTCAGTAAGCTAGCGGATTTTGACCATCTTTTTGATTTCCTCCCGCGAGATGATCGAGCTCGAGTGGCCGAAATTTCTTTAGGTACAGAAATAATATTTTACATAATTATAAAATTTTATGTGCGTATAAAACTATTTTTATATGTGCTAAGTTATTCCAAGTTAGTGCCGTTTTTTCAAAATTTGATTTAACTAAATTTTTTACTACCAAATAATTGCAAAATGTCTTGTAAGACATTTATCGAAGTTTAAAAAAAGTCGATAACTAAAGTCGATAAGAGCAGAAAGCAGTCCACTAAGTGCTGTCAATGCAGTTGTCTTGCTGTACTCGGCCCGTATCTACTTTCACATTGCGTGAACTTTCGTCAACTTTTTTATTGGGCTCTCTTCCTGGAACAAAGGGTCTGATTTTATCAGAAACAAAAGCTTGTTTTAAGAAACAAAATGCAGCTTAAAGAATTTACTCAAAATAAAAATCCAACGTACTTTTATTACATTTCACACACTATACCGAGACAAAATGATAAATCAAGAAATGAAAATTGTTAGGAAAGAACTCAACGATCAGCGTACTGGTGCACAAGGAACCGCAGTTCTCTATAACACTAGCTCGTCCCTCGGGGGAGTCGCCACTTCTGAGCACTGCCCGCGGTCCGTTAATCGTCACGGACAATTATTGGGAGTGGACATTGTATTTGACGAACGCAAGCCTCTACGGGCTTGGCACAAGTCTCGAGCTCAACGGGACCAATAATTGGATTTATAACAATGAAAATGACACGGCGCGGCCGGCCTTTCTTGGCATCGACCCCCAGGGCAACGCCGTCTCCTGCTACGTGGATTATTATGGGCCTTTGGAAGTGCAGGTAAAGATTTGTAGCTTTTATTATTATTTTATCTTTACTATTACTTTTATTTTGTTCTTAAGTACGTGCGAAATTTCAGCTTTAAACGACGTGCTCTAAATACTTAATTAATCTTGTCTTAATGAAAACTGAAGGTGATTATAATTGGCAGCAAGGGAAAAGATAATAACTTAAAGTTATGGCCATGATTGTATTCGTATTCAGTGCCGCAATAAATTAGTAAAGTTTTAAATTGCAACCTCTGTTCTTTGATTTTAGCAAAAAGTTAAAACATTAAAAGGCTTGATTTTTCGAAAAGTAGATTTAATAAAACTTGACGTCTCAGACGAAGAAAAAAAATTTTAATAATGCTTAAATATACATCCGTTTTTTATTTGTTATAATTAATTTAATTTAATGAATTTTCATCTATTGAAATACATGCTAGAGTTTAGACATTGCATTGAAATTATTTGCACGAAGAAACTTTCAATATCAAACAGTCATTAATATTTAGTTTGATAGACTAGGAGAGAAAATTTATTAAAATTGAGAAGGTAGATGAGATTTCGTTAAAAACTGTAAAGTACATAAAATAATGATCTACTCCACTTTTAGAATAGAAACGAATATAATTTTAATTCTAATTATTAATTAACTTAATCAGAAAAAAGAAGAATTTTCTGTCAGAAACTCATTAAAGTAAATTAGAAAAATGTACGACTTCTTCCAAGAAAAGTAAAAAATTTATCGACTCTCTCCATCTTTGATATTAAAGAATTTATAGCTCACTTGATTTCCTGTTATTAACTTTCTCAGCCAGCGTCGATATAATTCCACAATTCTATTTCAAAATTTTATTTTCCTTCTCCACAAATCCCAATCTCCACGTCATAAAACAAAATCAAATCCTCATAAAACTCTCAAACCCAACATCCAATTTTCACCAGGTACTAAACGAATCCAACCTCGTCATTCTCCGGGGTCTGTCCTTCCCCTCGGAGCTCGGCATCGAGGTGACCTCCGGGCCCACACCTCTGAACGCGGTGCAGCAGCTGGCAGGCGCCGAACATTCTCGCCACTCGCTCAATCCCAAACTACTCGGACTCCAGCTCTGCCCCGACCTTAAAAACCTCCCCGAACAATCCACCAACGTCGGCTCGCCTCTAAAGAGCTTGCAGGAGTCTCTAAGCTCTATGGCCTCCGTCGGCGCACCCTGGGACTCTCACTGCCTGTACAGGGAGCTGGGGCTGGCTCTCGAGCACGGAAGCAGCTGCGGCGGCGTGGCTGAAGCGGAAGTGAGCCAGGCCCGGGAGCTGCTGCTTACCGAGGGCAAGAGCTTCGCCGGCCACTTGACTCCGATGGTGAGAGCGCTTTTTTTCTCTTTTTCACCTTCTAATGAGCACGAAGAAAGCCGCTGTGTCAGGGCTTTCGCCTCGAGATCATTAATTATGCACTCGCCTTGACATTTCTTTCGTGGGCTTTTGCGGTGAGGCACTCGTTATCGGATTCGGACTCTCGAGGATTGAGCTTTTGAGGGTAGGTGGGGCGCTTGAGATTTTTGAGGATCGGAAATATTTTGCTGGGCTTGCTGGTATTTAATTGAGTGGCGGAGAGTGGGCGGTTGAGTGTTTTTGTGTATTCAAAGGATAGGTTGTTTGAAAATGTTGGGAAAAATTGGTTTGAAAAGATAATGGAAAAAGCAGATTTTAATTTCGTGGTTAATCGAATTACATTTGACTGAGCGATTCTGCAACTTCGGCCTACGTTATAGATGGATTATGAAACAACAATTTTTTATTTTACAAATAGACTTGATAAGAATATAAAAAAATTATTTTCAATTTTGACAGGTAATTTAATTTAAAAAATTCTATTAGACCACCATTTTTATTCAGTTCTATTCATTGAAAAATAAAATGAAAAAACAAAGAATATGAAAAATCAATTGTATGTAATCTTTTTTCATTTTCTACTATTCTTTGAATGTAATAAAATCTTTTTGATTTTCATTGAATTTGCAAAGATTTTTCAATTAGATACTGGAAAAAGATACAAAGCGTTTTGTATGCAGAAATTACCATGAAAAATATTATAAAAAATATGCAATTCACATAGCATAGTTCGTTACATTCAATCTTTATAAAATATATGTTTTTATTTTTTTAAAATATATTTCAAAAATATATTAGTTTTTAAAAATATAATCAAAAAAGAAAAAAAAATCAGAAATCGCTGTTTTTCAATACTAGTATCAGAAAGTGATTTTAGCCGTGTGTGAACATTTACGCCCGAGCGAAGCGAGAAATGACTTTTTAAAATCACTTTTTCCTCTGCAAACCTTGATTTAGCATAAACTTTTTTAAACACAGCCAAAATCGAGCTTCACCCACCCACTGTCAAAAAAGTAAATAAAAGCATTAAATGAATCTCTCATTTTTGCTGTTTCTTTCAATCACGCGTCCATTTACACCTAACTCCACCGCTCGCATTCCCAGCTCTACATATGAGAAAGCTGTCTTACCTGGCCTTCAAAATGAATAGCTCCTCTCGTGTTGCAGCTATTTAATAAAGCGGGCGAGCTCCGCGACGCTCTGGAGAAAAAGTCCTGTCTACTTCGCGTCGCCAACGTCAGCTACGTCGGCCAATATGGAAATCTCCCGTGCGAAGGTGTCGTCTATCCTGACTGGACGAGCTCCAAGACGCACGAGCTGGCAAGGACGGGACTGGATAAGTATCTGAGCGAGCTCAAGCCGGATCTGGTAGTGTTGAGGGACAGCTGGCCGAAGGATGAAACTAAGAAATTGAGGGGTGTGCTGGAAGATAGGTTTGATTATTTACCTGAGGTGAGTGTGGGGGTGTAGCTTTTTTAAAATGTTTTATCGCTTATATTGCAGCGGTTTTAAATTTTGGTGATTCATTGGATTTTTAGGATACATTTGCGTTTGTATTGTCTGGTGAATTTCAAGGTATACGCTTGCCGGTACATTGTCAGACAATTACCGCCCTATTCAGAATCGACGTTTCATTTGAAATTTGAAAGGCAAGCGCTATTTATAGCCAGCTTTTATCTCTTGATAATAGTTTATTAAACTATAGATTAATAAAATTGTAAATAAATATAAACAATGAAACAGTACAAAACAAATGATTTATAAGGTTTCATGTTCGACTTTTTTTATTATTTTTTCCTCTTTTAACAATGTTAAAACAATAGCAAGCCGAATATAAACAATATATAACAACACCCCAATTCCGTTTCAATATTATTAATAACCAACCATTGATCATCAGAACCCGCACAATAAAAAATTAAAGCAAACAGTACGCCCACAGTAGAAATTAAATTTCTCCCACGACATCCTCTTAAAATAACAATCACCAACTGCACTTTAAAACTCATTAATACCGAGGCCAGCAATAATCGCGCTTTATCCCTCCGAAACATCATACCCCGAATTTCCCAATTGGCCCTCAAAGGAAGCGCTTTCCCTCAACGCCACTCGACTCCCCCCACCCACGCCAACGATCCGCCGAACCGTATCAAGTACCCCGGCCGAAATCCACTTTCGAAATCGATCATACACATCTCATTAACGCAGAGGAACCTACAGCCACGAGCGGAAAAGCGAAATAACTACGCTACGGTTTCAGGGCTTGCGGCAGCTGATGTCGAGGCGCACGCTGCCCTTTGACCTAACAACGGCGGAGTCCGAGCCACATTACAGCGGCCACAACGCTTACGCCGAGCGCTTTGCCGAATTTGTTTATTCGAGCTCGCCTACGCCGCTCGTTGAGCTGCGAGGGCACGAGGGCAATGCGGGGGTGGCTGGCAACCGCTGGCCGGCTCTTGGGGACGCTGTGCAGGCCGGCGTTGTCGCTTCGATGCTGGGACGCATGCCGAGCGCTATCTACGTCTGCGGTGCTGATGGGGAGTACCACAGCTTCAGCGATGAGCTGTGCGTTAGGTGGGTTCTGTTTTAAGGGTTTACGTTTTGCGGTGGTGGAAATAGCGATTATTAAAATTTTGTGAGATTAATTTTGTGCGCTGGTGGGGTTGCTTGCGATCGATAGAGGCGTCTGGTGTTTTACGAGATGACTGGGTGAATGTAGTTTTTGAAAATCGAGTTTGTTATACCGTTTTTGGCCTGATGGAGAGTAATTATTTTATAAAGATTGCACCCTTTTTTGTTTTTTAGTTTTTTTTGTTTAGACTATTGTAGTCTAAATAAATGTAGTTTTAATCGAAATAGGTAGAATGAAAAAAAGGGTTATACTGTTCAATAGATTTATAATAGCGAAGTTTTGGCCACTCGTTTGGAGATTCTTTTCAAGCTAAATATACATATACATGTAAAAACGTATGAAATAAAAGAATCGTCGGGTTTTTCATTCTACCAATTTTGATTTACCTATATCAGTTGAATTTTAGAATATACATTTAATCGCCTTTATTTAATCATATTGTGCTTCCAACTATCTCCTTTTCGTCTCTCATTTTATCCGTGCAATAGAAAATCGTTAGTTTTACGAAAAGGCAAAAAATAAATAGATCTAGTATAACGTCAGAAAGTAGAAAGATATAGGATAAATAGATAATTAAAATAGAGTATGCTTTCATAAATAATTAATATTTTTAATATTTTATTATTTCAAAATCTATAACAAAATTGTTTTGATTATTATTTTGATAACATGAAAATGAAACTCTACTCCTAATCTAAATTACTGCGCTTTTAGTATAACTAGAGCATTTTATAGCAATAAAGAAGAAAAGAATATACCTACAATTTGTGGTCATAATTATACCTGTATTTACTTCCGTAATGAACTATTAGCTTCCGTTCATTTTTTGTGTTTGAATGTTTAAAGATGCACCCGCGAGATAGAAGAAAAAGAGTTTAAATTTAACAATTAGTTTTTCTTTCAACTCGTGGGTGCATCTTTAAACATTCAAACACAAAAAACGGAAGCCCAAGCAATTATCTTGCAAAGTCAAAGATATAATTAGGTTTTATTTTTATTTTGCCGTCTTTCTGCGAAGCCTCCGATGTGCTTTGCTTCAGAAATTTTATTTATGGAAGTTGAAGGAATGGATAATTAATTAGTATAGATTTTAAATAAAACTTGTAAATAGATTGATGTCTCATTTAACATTCGCTTTATTAAATTTAATACTTTTTTCACTGAATTATTTCATTACAGACAAATAACAGAACATCATTTATTTATAATTTTTCGCTCTTTAAATATTACTGTTTAAATTTTACGATAGACTTTAATCAAAATTAAAATACTTTCATGATCAAACGATGTTAAAATCAAATTACATACAAATTTTGTATTAATTGAATATCAGGGTTGTGCGTAATAAATTACAATTTTACGCATGTCAAATTTTAACGCGAGAATTCACTATATTAAAATCAAATTATAAAAAAAAAAAAACGAAAAAAAATGATTTTGATGTAGGATTATTATTTAATAAAGAATAAAAAGACAAATAATAGCTTCAATATATACAACAGATGGTACGGAGCATCGGTCGCATGGCCTCGAATAATTGTAAACTCGGAAAAGTCTCCCGGTGGCAAAGGCCTCAGTCGCACCGGCGCTAAGCAAGCTGCTAAATTGCTCAGACTGCGTGCTTCCTTGGCCACATATCAACACACGGTCCTAGCTAAATACGTAACAGAGGGCGATCCAATACTCTCAGCAACGTCGATATACTACCCCAACGAGAAACAGCCTCGGAACACTACTCAAAGTCAGTTTATGTGGGGTGACAGTATTCTCGTTGGTGAGTTTATAATGAATTCTAATTACGATTATATCCTTATATTTTTTTTATTTAGTTATAAGTTATTATTTTTTATTAGCTGCTTTATTTCTTATTTCTAACTCAAAGAAATTTGGTTGATATAAATTAATAATAAATTAACTATAAATAAAATAATGAGATCGCAGTTTAAATGATAAAGCTCTTGTTCTTAATTTTGATGATTGGAACTGTCTAATTTGACAAATATATATTCAAGATTCAAGTTTCTAATATTGACTGAATATGTCATTATCTTTCATGACACAATAATATGATAATGTTGAGAGAGTAGCGATCACTTTTCTATCATTATGAACACATAACAACTCAGTCAATAATTTTTATATAATGAAATACGGATATAAAAACATTTTCTAAAGTAGAATTTAAATATTATTGTTTGATAATATATTTGTAGAATCAATCAATTATATAAAGCAGATTTTTTTTTAAACCCAGTATTTTAGGCACAGCTATTTATTTCGTAAACGTAGTTTTCTCATTTCAATAACGTCCTATAAAGAAGCCAAACACTTTTGTCCAGGTTTGGTGCTGCTACCTCGACGAGTACAAATCTCGATGTGGTTGCCGGGCAATTTACCCTGGAAACATCTTCAGGGTGGCTCAGCGATCCCTGCAACTGGCAATGCGAGCGTCTCAGTGACGGCCAGCAACGGACAAATAGTCACGCTAGTACGACCTGGACACATCGTCCCCGTTCATAAGGTAGGAATTCGAAGCATATATTCGTCTTCTTATAATTATTGCCGTAGCAGTAATAATAACAAGGCGAATATATATTTACGTTGCGTCAAAAATATTATGCATTCGATATGAAATTATTTTAAGACAATATATAAAAAATAACAAAAATAGTTAATAAAATTGTACTTTACTGTGTCTTTTTAAGGCGAAAGTTTTATTTCTGCAATAAAGTTAAAGTTTTCTTTGATATCTCTCTAGCAGCGCTAATATTTATTTTTTTAATATGAATCAACAGGTGGCGAAGTATATTTTTTAGATAATAAGATAATATATAAATATGTTGTTTTTTTCAAGTTGCAATAAGTACTTTAGTGTTCGAATTATACCTCTCCCTATAAAACCTAATGTAAAAAAAAATATTCTTTAATATCTATTTATTAAGCTTTCAAAATCCTACATTCCATTCGATTAGAAGAGCAACGTTTTACATCCTAAAAGCCTTAATTAAGAAGACTAATTGCATCGCGGATCTGCTAGAATCCTCGATTAACGCGCTTTTAATCAAGAGTTTAGGTAATACAATTATTTCGAATATGAGGAGTTGTGTAATTAATTTCAGTACTAAAACAAGCTTTGCAGATTCGTAAAGATTATAATTCTTTATGAGTTATAACATACGTTATCCATTTGTTATGTAGCCACCTATTCATTTAAAAGAAATTGAACTTATTATAAATTGGTTTTCAGTTTGATACATAAATTTCCCTTTACAAAGAGAAAGGAAATCTGAATAATATATTACGAAAATGTAGGTTGATTTAATTAAAAACTTTTTAATATTATGGTTGATCCAAAACTTAAAATGGTTAATTTAAAAGTTTCTATATTTTTGCGTAAGATTTTTCCTTTTTTTTAATTTTCCTAGCTTTTTCATCTTTTTTCTCTAGTATTTATATTTCACTTCATAAGACATGAAATAAAATTAAAACGGTAATATGTTAAATCTAATAAACGTATATGTGCTCATACCTGCATTTGATAAATGCGGTATAAAGGTAACGAAAAGCATGTGGTATAGTAACCACGTATTACTAGAAGCTTTTAAACGCATATTTAAATAATTTAAATAATTAAAATATTACAATGTATTTTATGAATACAATATGAAAGATAATGAAGTGGTTGATTATGTTATTAATTATAAAATAACAATTGTATTCATAATTTTTAACCTGATAACCTGAATGGCTTCTAAAGAACCTATTTAATTTAAATGCCGTAAAAAGTAAGAAATAATTAATTTTATAATTACATCCACTCGACCGTATTGTTTGATGTCCAATAAAGCCATATGACTTATCCAATATATATTTTATGTTTATTCCCCTTTATTTTAGAAAAAATTAAAAATGATTTTTAATAATTCGTATTTTGCGATTATATTATAAACATTATTATTTATATTTATAATATAATAATAAATAATATTATTTTATTTATTATATAATAAACCATTCTACTTTTTACTAAAACAAAATTCGTGCAGCAATTTTTTTTAATTCCAACTATTGGACTTTATTTGTGATAGACTAAACTAAAAATTTATAGCTTTCAAAGTTCATTTCTATGCAGCAGTTCACTTCGAAACTGCTACATGAAGGATTTTTTGAATATAGATTTAAAGTCATACTGTTAGAAATGTTTAACTAAAAAAATCTATGAAAATCTTTAAGTTAGACCATATTAAAGTAAAATATGTCAAAATATAGGCATTTTTGTTCTGGTAAAAGAACTTTGGGTTTAACATGTTAACAATATTGTGAGATTTGATGATCAGAAGATAAATTTCAAATAAAGATTATAATTGCTAATAATGCTGTTCAATTTTCTTGATTAAAATGACGAAGTTTCGACTATACTCCTCTTGTATGGCTGTAACGGCTTTTGTCCTGGTAAGAGGGCTTCGGATTTCACAGATTAAATAACATGCCTGCATTTTCAAGTCCTTAACTTATAATAATATTACGTAATAATTATAATATTTTTAATATTTTGATAATAAATAATTTTTATATTAATAATTAAAATAATATAATATATAATAGAAATCAAAACGTTTCACCATGCTTATAACTAGACAAATCAGAATGCCAATTATTAAACTCACATTTTTATCACAAATTTTTCTTAAATATTTTTAATGTACATACACAAATCATTTTCTAGCATAACGCCTTTAAATTTCTTTATTTAACCGATTTAAAATTCTGTTAATATGTGCGGTGGAAAAAGTCCGTAAAAATCGAATAAACTCCTTTTTCTTATACCATCATAAGAAATTTTGCTCTGTTAAAAAAGAGATTATCCGATTTTTAGCGAAAATACTTTAGCGAAACAACCTTTGCTGTTTTGCATGCTATGATGGTACTATAGCATACAAATTGTTAAAATATTCAATTAACTTCATATTTATATCTTTTCATATGCTTTAATTCAATTTATGCTCTACCCAATTTAGAGAAGGTTTTTTAAAATGAACCTCTATTCTTGATACTACTACTGAATTTTCGTAAAAAAAGATTTCTATTTTGGATCATTATATTATCTTAATGATGATTTCTAAAATGCCATTTTCAATATACAAAATTTGTAGCTATTCATATTACATATTTGCTTATTTATTTGTCACATATTGCATTTATTCATTCAGAAGAGTTAATTATATAGAAACATATTTAAATATATTTTATGCATGCTTATATTGTTTGCATTTTTATCAATTTTTGCAATACAATTTTTAAGTAGAATAGATAGTTTTATTATTCTAAATTATAAAATAAGTACAATAATCTTAATTTATCCTATAATATTTACATAAAATTGAATACCTATATCCATAAATACTTAAAATAACTGAGCCATTCTCGATAGAGTTATAAATAGTTTTAAACGGTAAAATTACTATAGTTATTGAAAAATTCAGTTCTATACCAAACAAATATTAAAAATTTATATCCTAAAAATATTTTCTGCACAACAAGAATTTAATAAATAGACCGAGAAAAGATCCAATATCGTTGTAGAAATAAAAGCTATTTTGATTGTTATAACAAAATTCTCTCGGAATATTTTTTTTATATAAAAATATAAAAAAGCCGTAATGTTACGATTTCACAGAACATAGATATTTATTACGTAGTTTTGAAGCGAACATGTATTTTTTTTTATTCTAAACAAAGCACATAATTTTCTATTTTAATTTTCAGTTTTATGACTTTGACTCAATTTTTACATTTTAAATAAAATATGTTTTTTCTTCAAATATTTACAATTTTTTTCAAAATTTTTAAAACGTTAAATTCAGTCAACCGTACGAGTGTTGTTTTTTTCATATTTTTGTAATATCTATAAA
The DNA here is from genome assembly GCA_900480035.1 of Eupelmus urozonus. Classification (NCBI taxonomy): domain Eukaryota; kingdom Metazoa; phylum Arthropoda; class Insecta; order Hymenoptera; family Eupelmidae; genus Eupelmus; species Eupelmus urozonus. The sequence continues at coordinate 16,732 of UELX01002996.1, forward strand.
AATGTATTCCAAAATTTGAGCCTACATATAATACCGCGTTGCGGAGGAATGATAGTCTAGTGGCGAATCTTGCATCTTCAAATTAAATTTTTCACATACTTCCGAACATATTTTAACTTTCAGACATTCTACCAATCTATTAAAAATTATTAGAGCAATATCTACTTTAAGAAAATTAAAAAAAAAACGGTTTAAAAAAAATTAATATCCATATTTTTTTTAAATTAATCGCAAGCATCAAGATTCCTTTGATTACTGCTCTTTAAATCAATCACAACCTAAAAAACTACATCCACAAATCTCATTAAATCACTGTTCTGCACTATCCAGCTCAAAGCAAAAATTATGCAAATCCACAGGAAGGCAAGACTCACTGGAGCAGCACAAGCGAAGCGATGCTCGCCAGCCTCACGCTACTGGCTAACGTCGCCTGTTTGGACGGCAAGTGTCAAGCCGACGGCTCGGTCTATTACGGCCAGGATGGCTCTTCGGGCGAGTTTCTGCTCGTCCGGCTGCGCGAGCCGCTCCTGACATTGAGCAACGCGCGGAAGGTGCGCAAGCTCGCCTGCGGCGCTACGCCCACGCGCCGGCAGGCCACTCTTCTAGAAGCCATCCAACTGCTCGGCAACCGCACGTACACAATCAATCAGGACTTGTGCAACAGCGGGGACGAGGACGTTCTACGAGTCGACTTGTCTAAGATGCAGCCTGACGTTACTCGCCGGGCTTTTTCTGTAGAATGAGGGAGAGGCTTGGTATTTTTTGTTTGAATTTTTGCGATTTTTTAGGTTGTTAGTTGTTATTATTGAATTTTTGAGAAGGAAATATGGCTTTGGTACTTTTTGCCAATGACATTTTAAATATATAGCATTTATGAGAAAAAGTTTTTTAAAAAATTTGTATAGACCGAAATTTTATACGAAACAACTTTCAAGGTATTGGTAGTTCAAAGCGAAATTTTATTTAAGCTATATGCACGGAACGAATCGAGGTGAAAAAATCAGTATTGTACGAATTTATACGATCTGTTTCTAGGAAAATAAAGGTAAAAATATATATTTTGAAATTTATTTGCATCCTTCACTGCGAAATTCTCTATAAATTCGACATTCTCCAGCAGCTCTATACATGACTGCGCGAAAATCCCAATTCCGTCAAACCGAATAAAATAGGTAGGGTAGACCGTCACCTTCGGCAACTCTTTGAAAACTCCGGCTCAATTTGCTTATATCACGTGATCGAATTAAGCGAAAATTCGAAACCGGTCAAACAAAGGCAAAAAAAAGGCGGGGAGAACCCGGGACAAAAAAGTATATCGCACCGTCCGGCGTCGCGCTCGACGCATAATAGGGTTTCGCCGGCGCGCACGAGCAAGCGCGAGATCGAATAAAAGCTCTCTCTACATCCGAAGATGGAAACAGAAAGCGTCGCTTACTCTTTCGCGCGAATCTGTAGTGTGCTTACCAGCGCGGGAGAGGCCAGAGAGGGAGAGTGAGAGGAGGGAGGAGGAAGTTGAGCTTGCGTGCTTGAGAGCTGCTGCTGCTGCTGCAGCAGCGCCGGGAGAATCCCAGCTTGCGGAACATTATACCGCGGAGCGCACATGCAGTCGGATGCAAGCCGCCGCTCGGAAAAGTTTCGACGCGGCTCTTTCAAAAAAGTGATTGTGCCACTGCGCGTGCTTTATCGCTGTGCTTTTTTCTGTGCTGATATATTTTTTCATTGCGAGTGACGGAGGCAGTGCTTTTTTTCTAAACTTTGGGACTTTTATACAAATGTGGCGCGTTGCAAGCTTTGGGGGCACTTGTGAGTGTGTGCTTGTGTAATTTATATGTTGACGGACTGGTAGAGTGCCAATTTAATGCCGATATTTGAAAGTTACGGCCGCGGAGGTAGTTCAGCGCTCGACGTGCCGCCGAATAATAAATCATGATTTGTTCCGAGCTGCCAAGGATGAAGGGGAAGGTGCTCTTTCTTCGCGACGCGAAAAGTCTTGTTCGGCTGTCGGAAGAGATGAGAGGAAACATAACGTAATGCTCTTAAGTAGGATTACGCCTGCTGCTGTTTCTGCCGCCGCCTGCGGCAATCTCGATTTTATGCTCGATTTTTGCATTTAATATCTAAAGATTGCTGAAAAAATTATAATGGATCAGCTGCAGGGCTCAAGGATGCAGTTGCTGGAAGACTACGAGTACGTCGATTTTCGGTTTCTTTTTTGTTTAACGAGATTAAGATCATTTTACTTTTTACATTTTTTATATTTTACCAATAAGTTTTTACCACATTTTGATACCAAATTATAATATAATAGCAAGTTTATTTAAGTTCAACTCGCACCATATTTCATATTATCAAAAGAGCCAATCCAAATTCGATAATTAATTTTTCACTAATCAATCAGAATTGTAAATTTCAAACGGTGCAAAAACTGATGTTTTCTAAAAATAATTTTATTTTTTTGACTAAAAATTTTTTGAACTCTACGGTCAATGCATATAATATTTTTATATTAAATATTAAATTTCATTTTAACTTAAAAACTCTAGCAATAGTCAGAATATTTATAAATCACTGAATCGTAAAAATTCTTTGAAATTGAATAAAATTGTTAACACTTCGAGAATTTTTCAACAAGACTTCATATTACGTTTTAATATCAATTGCAATGATATTATATTAACAATAATATGCAATCAATTTGCTGTTGCACGACCTTCTTTATGAAAAACTTTATTCAAGTCGCTGCAGAGATGACACAATCAACGTTATTTGAAACAGTCGCTATTATTTCTTAGCGAGAATGAATTTTCTTTCTTCATTGAACGCAGATGTCTTATATAATACAAGATCTGAAGTATTCTTTTTTATTTTGCTCGAGTGAGACTTTTGCTCCGTGACACAAAGAATTTTAAATTTTATTTCCAATTCTCCGAAGCAATCATCCCCTTTCCTATATCAATACTATTATAGACAATAATTATTGCAAAAAAAAAAAAAAAAAATTAAGTTGCAAATTCAACAACAAACAGAGTTATACGCAACTACTCCATGGACATGGACTACGACTTCAAGGACAATATAAGCTTCTACATAACCAGCCCAACGATGGCGCCGGACATGACGTTCACCAGCTACTCCCTCACGATCGTCATCGTCTACTGCATCTGCTTCCTCGTTGCCTCGATCGGCAACCTAACCGTCTTCGTCACCCTCTCCAGGGGCAGGTACCGCAAATCCAGGATATCCCTGATGATCTGTCACTTGTCGATCGCCGATCTCCTCGTTGCCTTCTTTACGATACCGATTGAGGTGAGCAACTACTATGTTATTACTGTTGATTTGTCATTATTCTATATACCCGATTTGCATTAATATGATTATAGAGTTTCATGCGCGCTCGCGCGTCTCTGTGATATTCGCGCGTTCATTATACCACGCCACGTAGTCTCCGATTAAACGGATAATGTACAGTGGGTATTTATACATAAATCTATGGATCATGATTCGTGATCATAGTCGGTAGTCGAGGGTCAGAGATTTGATAGAATTGCAGGGTTATTCGACTATCCATCATTGAGTGGTAGTAGTTTTGTATCGGCTTAAATTTATTTACAGTTGTCAGAGTAATGAAATGATTTATAATGGAACAAAAATTATTTAGATGAAAAGATTCATTTTTTAAGAAGTAAGAGTTTTTTTCTAAGCTTTCTAAGCATCTACATTTACCCTACTTTTTTCTAAGCCTCTAAATTTATCCTATATTTTTCCAAACTTTTAAATATTACTTCGCATACCATTATTGAGTTTTAGTTACAAGTTCAAGCAAAGTTAAATAAATCTTAACTTTGTTTGACTGATACTGTAAATAACTTAGAAATTTTTAAAAAAGAATAAAGTAAGCAAAAATCAATAATGGACCATCTATCTCAGGAAAAGTTTCCTTTGGCAAATTAATTTTGTTGCCATCATTATAAGAATATTAAATTAAGATTATTAAATTTGGAAAATAGAAGCCGGTCCAAGTAAATATAGGTTTACTATAAATTTCCGTAGGTGTATGAAAGCACAAACATCCGTAGATAATCGAATTTAATCATAGATAATTTTGTTAGCTATTTACTCTATTTTAAGGTTGAAAGTTAAATTATAATAAAGTCAAATTCTTCAATTCGTTTTCGAGTAAATACCTCGCATCAAGTATACAAAATTTTGCTTTCAAATTTAACTATGGAGATTCGTACTACTGATTTATCTGTACTTTTTTGCATTTGAGCAAAATAAAGATTTTAATTTTTGCATTAGAACTGCTTATCTACGTAAAAGAGCATGATCGAATCCAACGTTCTTTTGTTAGTGAGGGAGTATAGAATTTTTCTCACTAGTAAATAGAAAATGTGGTATTTACTCATGTAAAACATGCTTCGAAAATTTAATTTTACTCACTGCATTAGGAAAAAAATTTTATTCGTATATCTAAGATAAAAGATTTTTTAATATACCTACGTAAAGGCTTTGCAAAAGCTTTTAGTAAATGAACGAATACTTTCTTCAGCGAATGATCATTGAAGGTACTCAAGGCACATGCAAAAATATATGTGCGCGCATACACACACATGACTAACCGTCACAAAAATGGTGGTTTTAATATTGCTACTAGAATTTCCGACTTTTTAAAAGCTTTTTGAGCCGTTATGTGTACCAAGTACTTATTACTAAATATATTTAGCAAAGTAGTATATATAATTAAGTATTTTGTTTAAATTTGTATGAATGGCTGCAGTTCATACAGCCTGAATGTCATTATCATAAGTCATAGCATGTCTCTTATGAGAATGTTAGTAATACAAATATTGCTAGATTACGGAAATGCAAATAGGTCACGCTAAACTTTGACGACTTTCTATATAAGACAATCATCGTGAGAGAATTAGTTTATTTACTAAGCTTAATTTACACTGTAATATACCATTTGGAGGTAAAATGTCAATACCAAGGTTTTTTAAATTTCAGTTTTTGATTAAATTTTTATATAAATAATTTTTTTCAGTAACAATTATCAACTTGCACACAAATTTACCATGCTAAAAACATTCATCTTTTTGTCATAAAAACAAGTATTACGTGACAATCGACCAGCAATATATATTTTAATACAATTATGTAAACGTTCTGTAAAATGCTTTCAGGATATATGGACAAGTACTTTCTTCCGCGAAAGAAGATTGAGAGTACACAAAATGCGTGCAGAAATACATATATACCTTTGATTACATACATACACACGCACGCAAACATATACACGTACATATTTCTACGTGCGCCTTGCGTACCCTTAATATTCTTTTGCCGAAGAAAGAACTTACCCGTACAAAAGAGATTTGTAGAGTCTTTATGTATATGGAAGGTATTAAGTCAAAGAATAGCTTAGTATAATGTAGTTTTATAATATATTATATAAAATTTCAATACACTTAAAGTAACGTTTAATAATAGATAAAGTATTATCAAAAGTCAAGGGTACTAAAAAATTAAAGTATGATTTGAAAGTGCAGATTTAAAAAAGAGATTAAGCTCGAAAAAAAAAACAATTGCTTTTGGCGGGGGCACTAATTAAATGGAATTAAAAGATTACTTTGCAGCAGTCAATCAGAAATCTTGAATTTAAAAAAATAAAATATGCTTCTGAATTTTATACAATATTTAAAAAGAAAAATGTTCTTATAAATTTTTTAAAACATTTTAACATTTTTAAGAGACATTTGAGCTTAAATATTGCTAAAAAAAAAGTGAAATTTATTTATAGACCTTATAACTTATATTTTCTTTGATCTTTACTTTAAGACAAACTGAAGTTTTTGAGCTGTCAGTTTTTGGATTTGTTTGTATTACTATAGGAACCATTTGACGATTGAGCAGTATGAAAAAGTAATAAATCTTCGTATGAGAATATGTGCGGTCATCACTATTGATTTGAAATACGACATTTTATTCTAGTTTTATTTCTCAATATTTGACTGCGTCTATATGGAAATTTATTTAGATTTAGAAAAATTTAGAAAAATTTTCTGCCAATGTCAGTCGAAGACTCGAAGTTTTAAAAATTGAGTTCGAGATTTTCAGACTAATAGAGAGTGCATTAATCTGAAGTATAATATTCTGGCGTTGCATGTATAAAAAATAACTTATAGTGCATAAAAATTGAGTTTTGTATCCCATTTACAAGTTAGAATTTTAAAATTGAACAATAATGTCGATATAATGTATAACAAATTGTTGAATTGACTAAAAATAAGCACACCCGAAAACTAATTAACACGCAGCCTACGAAAACTAATTAACCGATCAGCTACCCACAAGCTTTTAGAAAATTCATTATTTCTGCAATAATTAGTCAAACTAATACCTAATAAAAAATCCCCTTGAAACAGTATCCAAAATGTCATTAAAGCCCAATCAGCTTGTACACTTTCATAACAGTTTGCGATCAGCCGTATTATATCACTATCATCAATATTTACCGAGTCAATTTTCACAAAGAATTCCCGCGTCCCTGAGCCATTAGTTTATACGACATTTATCTTTGATTTCAAAGCTTTGATAAACACATGTACCCCCACAGGCGCGTGCTTAACCAAACGGATAACCCCGAGAGTTGCGGGCGGATCTGTGATTTCCCGATACTGAGAGAGTGAATGGAGCACCATGAAAATGTCCTTAATTGATTCCTATAGTAGAACAAGAATTTAATTGGATAAATCATTGGGAATCGGCATGCACGCATGCGCACGAGGCGAGAGCTTTCCGTCGCATGCCGGAGGTCAGGACAGAGGCCTCAGGTTAAACGAGGAAAGTTTAGAGCAAATATTTTAAGGTCGGACTTAATTTGTTTTGTTTGCACTGGGGGGAGCGTTGGTTTTTGAATGGCGTGGACGTGTGTGCTTACCAAGTTTAGTGCAGTGATTAATACAATATTGACTTTTTAGAGATTTGGGAGAATCTCGTGTTTTACTTCTTGATAAATACCTTTGAAGCAAGCCGAAATTTCTAAATGTAGGAAACTTTGTCAACTGTATTTATATAGTTTTATATAGTATTTATATAGGATTTTTTTATCAAAGTATAACTATAATAAACGAAAAACTTATACGAAACCATACACTTTTAAAATTTTAGTGGCCAACCAAATGTTTGATGATTTGAAAGTCGACTTCTACGGTCTAAATACTATTACAATTGAACGAGCGTTAAAGAGAAGAATATTGCTAGTACTTGATCAAAGGTGTCCCGCACGCTTTGTAATCCTAGCTAAAGTATTCAAGCTTTTCGCTCTATCTGGGTCAGCGGTACTCTCTTTTTTTCTTTTCGTGTTTTCCGTGCCTATGCCTACTCTAACGAGTTGTGTGGATGCGCGCGGCTCTTTGAAGATTGGAGCAGGCATTATTGCTTATGAAAGATCTTCTGATTTTTCATTGCCTTTGACTTTCATCTCCTACAATTTTTTACATTCTTTTAAAGTTAAATTTTAGAACGATAGTCTTTGCATAAGTTTTTTTTGTTACTATGTGGGAAGAGTAATTGACCAATTTTCGGTGAGGCAACGTTCTATAATCTTTTGAATGGCTACAATATCATGTGAGATAGCACCAAATTTAGTGAGTTAAACTTGTTATAATTATGTCTAAAAGTCTCTAATCCGATATCAAATTTGGGTATAACTCTTTCTAATTTTGTTTAAAAGGATAGCTATGTAAAATTTTTCATTTAACTTAAACGATCGATTTAATAGTATTAACACGCTCTTCAAGAAGATTATTTAAAAATACTTGGTTTTTATATTTAAAAATTATTAAAAGCTTCACTTTTATTTATTATTTTGAAACCCGATAAGAGTCTCAAATATTTTATTTTAATTTTTCATTTACTATACTTTAGGATGGTTATTACCTAGAAATTTGATACGCTTGCTTTTAGACATTCTGAAATTATTAGATAATTTATAATCGTAATATTTAATATGACGATTATCCCTACCAACTAACATTTAAAGTCTTTTTTGTATTTTCTAGAATTTAACAACTCACTACTAAAAAATGTAATAAAACGCTTATTTTAGGATTAAAAGTTCTTTTTCTGAAGAATTTTCTATCAGCCTCGAAAAATATACCCGGCTTTTACGAGTTACATTTACGTCAGTATCGCGATCGATTATATTTAAGCTTGGACCTCCAATAAACCCTGTATTATCCCAAATAATATTCGATAGGGTGGATCTCGCACTCATATACCCATTTGACCTTCTTCAGCGATATTCCAGAAATGTCTCCCAGCACCTTAAAGCACACGATGATAATCGTCTTATGTACTTCCCGTGATTCGTTGTTATCGAGTCATTTCTCGCTGGCTTGGCGCGGAGATAAGGAGAAAGTATGATTAAAAAAGGGAGCAAAAAGGAAGGTGGCGGCTTTATGCAAAAAATTTACAGATAGCGAAGAAGCCATAAATTGTTTGCAGTTTATAGATTGGAATTAACTTTAAGATTCACGAGCTGACGTTCGGTACATTTCCGTGTATTATTTCGCATGAAATATGCGATCGCATCCTTTGATAGAGATTTGGAATAAATTGCAAAAAGCATCGCGAAAATTCAGCGAGGACGTCTGAAATATTAATTAAGTTAGTTTCCCCAAATGCTAAGTCGAACTTCTAGCAAAGAAACTTTAACGCGGGATGAAATTTTTTATAACAGTTTAAATTAAATTAAACAAATATCTAACATTAGAACGTATTCAAGCACTTCCACGTTTTCCCGCATATAAAACGTGATCAAAGAACAGTTTAAATTAAAAAAAAATTTAATTAATTCGTCATATAAAAATGAGCAATGCTGTGCTCGATAATTAGGTCATCCTACCTAACTTCCGGCTAGCAGCGAGTCACTCGATACAAGTACATAAAGCCGGCAAATTGAGCGATCCAAAAGCCGGCGTCGCTTTGGTCTCGCGGCACTGCGGTGGTTTGTATATGCGGGCTCACGATGTCATAAAATATTGAGCCCGCGTATACCTACCTATCCGCGGATCCTGGCCAATAATTGAAAAGCTGATTGAAACATTCGCGGCGCGGCTCTGTTCTCGTCATCCGGCGCTGAAGTTTGCTGAAACGTCACGTGCTCGATTATTGATATCTGCGAATATTCCCTCCTCGTCCTTCGCTGAAGTACTTTTTGAGTTTTGTTAAGTTTTTGCTTTTGCGTTTTTTTTTTTTTAGTTTTCTTTTTGAGGAATCTTGTAATGGAAAAAATATTTGGAAAAAACTGAAGTATTTATAGTCTAACTTTACTATCTTTAAAAGATGCCCGTGATGCGTATGTTTAAAGTACAAACGTACTTGTTTTTAATAAAAGTTTTTCAGTTTCTCTGTTTTAAAAATTAGATACGATTTCCTTGACCTATATGAAGGGTTCAGAGCCAAAGAAGACTAAGCGCCATTTTACATGTTCTTAAGAAAATGTTGTATTGAAGTTAACTAACATTAAGTTTGAAAGATTATATCGTCGTTCCTAACGAAGACTAGTACATTTCAAAAACTACCGATTTTCAACTCTCATTTACAGATACTCTA
>UELX01002997.1:0-26346 GCA_900480035.1 Eupelmus urozonus
GCATGATTTTGAGGTATTTCATTTTTTGCTTTGGTGAAAACATAAGTCACTCCCTTATAGGTCGTGCCTAAAAATTGCCTCTGCTTTTTATTAAGTATGCACTTTATAAGTGAAAAAAATTTTTCACTGATTCTTTTACGTAAAATTTTATGTTGAGAAAGTAGATATTTATGTCATTCTTTTGTTTGTTTTAGCCTTGTTGCTTCTATAAATTAATTATAATTAGACAATTATTTTTATTTAAATTAAAATTTTAAATTAGACTGTGCCTTTGGGATGAATTATTAGATAATAGAACATCATTAAATAAAACATTTTAATAAATAAACAAATATTGCTTTAATTTTCTCTAATAATTTTCTAAATGTGATTGTTGTTAAAAATTTTAAAGAGGAATAATTGTAACTATTGTCTTGTAACTATTCTTTATTATTTGTAATGAACCTGATTTATATAAATGTTTTTCAGCTACTGTATATAAATTATATTTATTTGTAATCATAATTTCTAATTAAAGAATAGTTACTAGGCAATACATTATTCTTTTTTCTTTTTAATTTTTAATGAAAAAATAAAAACAAATATTCTAATGCTTCAAATATTCGCCCTTTTTCTATACCGATTAGTTTTAAATCCCACATCGCTGTACTTGCCTTGGACACAAATATAAATCTTACAAAATATAATATAAAATATAGAAATATATTGTTGTATATATTTTTATAGATCTTTGGAAAAGAAGAGACCTCTTATCGATGTTCGTGGTTTTAACATCTGATGATCAATTTCTTCACTCTATTTCATTCTTTCTCTCAATCTCCACAAGCGGATGCTAAAACCAGTAACTTAAAAATCAACTGCTATTCGTCATAGGTAGGAGCTACCGTACAATAGTAATGACATGGTTATGCGCTGCATCCCGACAATCATAAGTAAGAAAACAAGCGCTGCTGTTATAATTATGTGACCTAATAACCCAGTTTTGTTTGTTTTAAGCCAACGCAAGAAAGTCATTTCAACGTCCATAATTATATCTTATGCTTATAAGCCTACTCTTCTGTACAGGATCAACCAGCCATTATAACATCATCGATAACCAATTCCGCGGCAACTTCTGAAACTCATCACTCGTCACTGTCGAGCGCATTCCAAGTCAACGAACAATGTTCTGGCGCCTCTGTGACTATATAAGGAACAATACATGCCAGTGAATTTTTGTTTATATATGTAGATTTTCCAACCCTCTGGTTCAAAGATGACCAATGATAACCGATTTATTTCCACGTAGTAGCCTAAGTATTTCTCAGTCAACTTAGCTTTAATATCTTAGAATTTATTCGAAAATATGTGTTGTTTCTTCAAAACTTTGATCGCTATCTATCAATCTCTTCTACCTATTTTTGTTGGCATTAAAAGTTTCTGGCATTAAATGTTTACTTTGCTTAGTTCTATAGCTTCCTGATGGCGATGTAAATGTTGCTTCCTCGAAGAGTGCTTCTACTTTCTTTCTTATACAGACGTAAGTTATACGTGACGTAAGTTTCCTGACGCAGATTAAATGTGTTTTAGGTTTACTACTTAATCATAGTTTATGTAATTCAATTTCATCTTTCTATTCGATTCACAACAGTGTATACAGTGGTGTTCAACAGTAATGCTAGATTTGACGTCTTTTACATACACAAGTAATCCTGCATCATAGGCATAAACACGGATGGTGATGGTGGTTGTTGGTTAACCATCGGACAAATAAGTAAAGTTCTGATAATATGACCACTGATTTTTAATTTAAGTTATAGAACTTATTACACTGCAATTTGATAAAAATTATAGATATTTCAAAATAAATTCAAAATGAAATACAGAGTAAACATCTTAATGAAAACGTAATAAAAGTAGATCCAATCAGTATAATCTTATTTCTTCTATTTTTTGCATAAACATCATAAGCAATATAAATTGTACTTTTAACATCATAGTTTAGATAGAAAAATTGAGTTACTAATGTCAAAGACATACTATTATATAAGTCTGCATTCAGACCTAACTTACCTTTAATTAATTTATGTAAAAACTAAACTATACAAATAAACAAATGAATTTCCTAAAAAAATAAATTTTCAGACAAATCTTTTGTTTACAAATGACCTTATTTGGCGATTTTTAAATTTAGGATTTTATACGTTCTTTGTTATGTAAAGTGACTCAGTGATTCAATTAGCCTTACAGGAAAAGGTCAGTTAAAAGTAATTACGAAGAGTTGCAAATTGCTTTGAAAAGTGGCATTTATATCAAAGTATAAACAAGACCGTGACAGTTTGAAATTCAAATAAAGTATTATGAGTTTTTGAAATATGTTTCAGGAACAACCTTTAAAGAAACTTTTAGATGTAAAATTATTAATTGTTACCTAAAGTTTTTTTCATAAAAAATCGGGTACTAATAAATTAATGATTTTTTTAAATTTTACAAAACAAATAAATCAATATTATAATCAATGTTTATTGCCTCAATAAAAAACAATTTTTAATTTATTTTGAATTTTTGAGATTTAAGGGCTATGTTGAATAATTATTAATATCATTATTTTTTTTATTATTTGATAAATAAAATTTCACAGTAATATTCCTACAAAGAAAAATTTAATCTTATCGAATCAATCGTACCAGATGAAATCTACATTTTGCATTTTGGTATTTATCAAACAATCTTAAAGTCAATTTCAGATCTTTAAAATACCACCTTAAATAAAAACAAACTTGTAACAATTTTTAAAAAAACAAATTTTATTTTAAATCGTTTTGTTTCGTGATCGACTTTTTTTCGCCCCAACAATCATTTCACAACTAAACCAATTTTCAACAAACCCTAGCCACATAAAAAAACTAAACTATCCCATCTAAAAAAAAATCATCACCATCTTCAACGTCCAACCACACCAGACACACAGCAACAAAGGAAGCTCACCGCTTTTCAGGCTGTAGCGGTCAAGCCGTAGCGCTTGCGAGCCGGTCCGATTAACCCCGACGGACAGGCGCGAAACCGAGCATCGGTCAGCCGGCCAACACGTAAGCGCGCTGTTTTCCTAATGCGCGTTCGCCGGTTATTAACGCGAGCCTCGCCAACGAGACACCAGGGATTAGAAATACGTATACGTCTACGTGTGGGTGTGGGCGCGCATGCGAGAGCGAAAGGATTGATATTGTTGAGGTGGCCAGCGCGCTGCGCACTTGTTAGACTCGCCCGACAAAGGGATGATTCAATTATCGGGGCTACATCGCTGATTATTCGCGCGGCCTAAAACTAGATGCAGGCCTCGATGGGTTTTGTTATCGGGAGTCTTTTTGGTTTGATCTGTTGGAGTTTTATGTTTGTGTTTGTTATGATGGGATCGTTCAGATTTTTGTGCTGGCTCGTTTGGTGAATTATTTATAAATGTCATATTAAAGTATTTGTTTTTGTCGGGTTTTTTATTTATTTGGCACAATAGAATAGTTGTCTCGCAATCTAATTTTATTGGATTCGTTTTTACAACATGTTTTCTAAAAATTTCGATTTCACGAATTTTTTTAGTTTTCTAGTTCTAGTATAAAGCAATATATTGCTGCTCTATTTCAATCTAGATACTATATGTTTCAACGTACATAAAACAGTGTTAGATTCCATCATACAGCATGTATCACAATTTTTCTAGATTCCATCGATATCCATCCATCGCCAACTTTAGTGAATCTTTTTCAACATAAAAACCTGCCACATCCCACTTCAAATTTACAAATTCTCCATCTGTTTTATTAAATATTCCGGGATTTAAGTTCACCTCACAGGTACACTTACGCTCCCTCAAAAATCAATAAACCAAATCTCTCGTAACTGCTTATAGGAACAATTATCACATCCCTCCGATGAAAAAGATTAACGTCACGAGAATTAAGTTTGGAAATCCAGCGTAGACAGGGCCGAGCGTGCCAGGCATCGCATAATTCTCCACTCCATTAAGATAATAAAGCACCTCAATCAGTAATTTAAAAGAGCATCCCTCAAGCCAGGCCTGCGCTCGTCCTCGCGGAATCCTCCAGCCACATAATTCACGCCGAAAAAGCTCGCCGGATTTCCGAAAAATCCCCGCTCGTTAATCGAAAAGAATATACTCCTGCACACACTCATGACTCGGCAGGTACAGCCAGCCGTCTTATCTATAAATGTAAATCACACAAGAACCTCTCTCTCTCTCTCCAGCGCTCGCGCTCGTCAATTAGGGCCGGCGGACTAATTAGACTCGCCGTCCGTCGGGGTCAGATTTTCAGCATTTGTGGGCGTGTTTCCGCCTCGGGGGAGCCCCGGGACCGAGCCTCTATCCCAATCCTCAGGAGACGAGCGTGACTTTTCGCGCAGACCTTGCGCACGACGAGTGCATGTACACGTACCTATATAGCGCCGCTACGTATCCTTGGACGAACGGCCCGCCGACACGCAGAGCCTCCCAATTCGATTCAATTCCGTTCTTCTTCTTCTTCCTTTTTTTTTACAGCCGGAGGGGGGCCCGAGGTGATCTGCCTTTTCGCCGGCTCCCCCGAGTGCGATACGTTCTCTCTGCCGGATGATTTTTCGGCAGCACGCAGGGTGACTCGCTCGCGTAGCTCGGTGATTACCACGGAATGCCGGCCTCTCTATGTATTCTACATTTTTTCTTTTTTTTGAGGGGGCGCCTGAGTTTTTTGCGGGGAGTACGTATGTACATATAGAGTGCTGGCATTTAGATGAAAATTTGAAGATTAGGGCGCGTGGGTGGCGAGGGCCGATGATATTGTTTCGGAGATGATGTGTACCGTTTTTCGTCGTGATAATACCGAGCTGTTTGCCGCTGGAATTGAAGGCGATGCTATGCGCGGGCTGTTAATCAAGTTTTCCAGGCAAGTTTTAGTGGAGACGGTGCGTGAGTACGTTATTTCATTATGTGATATATGCCTGCTCTCTCAATTACTAGTTAACGTTTCTGATTGACTCGAAAGTTGTCCAAGCTAAGTGATTACATTTCTGCTTGTTACGAAATGTAAATAATAGTGGCGCACGCACGCGGGGGAATTGTCAAAACAGCCGAAATTGTAATACGGACGAGCTAAGCAAAAGTTTATTTTTGAAGCAATCAATACCACTCCAGCAATTCTCAGCCAGCGATATTATTCAAAAATTTCCAATTCCACAGGCGTCCAATGCATCTTCCTCTCATCGCATCCCGTGAAAATCCCATTAGCCCGTCGACTTTCGGCCTCGGCATAAGACAGCGCATGCGCGCCGATAAATTCCCGGACTCCCGACAGTTCTCGTTTCGCCTCTCTCTCTCTTACTCCGCGGCTCGGGAATTTCAAATCAGCCGAGACGCTTCGCCTTTGATTTATTTCCTTATTACACGCAACGAGCCGCGGGGAGAGCGAGAAAGAGAGCACACACCGCCAGATGAAATTTCAATGATACCGTAAGAGGAGGCACAGCTCGGGGGAAAACGCGAGAGAGCCGCGATGAAAATGGGATTGAAAACCGCCGGGCTAATCTCACCCCCCTATATAAAGCGAGCGCGGCAATTCGCCGAGTGTAGCCGTAGTGGTGGCTGCTCTGATATTTTGCAGGTTGATTTACCATTGTGGTGAGGTTGTTTAAGAGGTAGTTTGGATTTGCTGGATAGTTAACCATAATTTTCCCTGAATTATTATTTTAATTTAGCATCTTCAGTTTCAGCCAAGGTATAGATAAAGATATTTGTTTTGCAACAATTAGATCGAAAATCAGTCAAAAAGCTCCACTCACTTTTTAATACCCCAACGAAAAGAGCTGTTAAAATTTTAACCACCCCCAATTAGCAAAATTATCTCCCTAACGAGCCTCCCCTTAGACAGCCGCACGCAGCTCCAAAGTCGATCGGCTCCGTCCAGCCAGACAGTAAGAAAACACGCGCTCGGGTAGATCCGTCGCCCCTCCCAATTCCCAATTCGAAAACTCGCGAAAGGCCGGGCTTCCTCCAGTCTCTGGCTATCAGAAAACAAACCATTTCTTCGGGAAGCCGACTAGCCCGGCGGCCGGATGGAGCTCAAAGTTAAGGGACCACCATTCAAATGAATGTTTAATCTCGCCCGGCCATGTTCTCCTATAGCCGGTCCTGCGCTCTGGCTCCGAACTCGTCGTCAATTCCATCCCTCTTTTCTCGAGCGTTTTGCGGAACGTTATATCCCCGAGCGCCGTTTGCTCGCTTCCTTCTCTCTTTCTCTCTGAATAGGATAGTCGAGCGTGTAGATATATAGATTCGAGTGCGCCGGCGAATGAGAAAGACAGAGAAAAAAGGAGAGAGAGAGAGGGGTGGGGTGCTGAAGAGGGTCGTGGCAGCTCGGAGAGAAAGGGAGAGAGAGATAGAGTTGAGTAAAAAAGCAATTGAGTCTCTGCAGTAGCTGGGAAACGAGTCTACCCTCTCTCTCTCTCTTCTCTCGTTACCTCTGCTTTTCCTAAATATCTATTCGCGAAGCGGCGTGGATACAAGAGCGAATCAGAGTGGAGAGAAATGAGGATTAAAAACGAAAAGTAAGAACGTAAATTCGGCTAGAGTAAGAGAAAGAATAGAGTAATATTAGAACTAATATAATCAGTTTTATACAAAAATTTTCTTTATATATTTTATTAAATACTAATTGGATGCTATGAGATATAAACAAAAAATCATGTTTATATAATTATTAGGCGAGTTGCATAAATATTTGACATAGAGACAAACAGAATGATGAGCCTCCTTTTTAAAGTACATCAAAGATACACTTTTTTATAAAAAGGTGATATTAAATTTAAAAAATTTCTACCGCTGCGATAATTTGTACTAAACACATTTAAAAAATACGTAAAACAACATTGACACTTTTGCAACTCCACTTTCAGTACACTAACCCGAGCATTGTTAGCAACCTCATCTCCAACTCGCGTCGCTAAACAACCCCTAAAAAGCAGATATTCATAAAAAATCCAAGCAGATTCGGACGAACGAAAAAAAAAGCGACCACCCAGAGCCTCCGGTCGGTCGGGCACATACTTAACGAGCGCGTGCTCGCTTGCGTACACGCAGCGCACGTGATCCAGAGCGCGCACCCCCGAAGAAGGGTAGGCAGGAGGTTCGGCGCGCAGCCGGCCGAGTAAGAGACTAAAATGGAATAAAAGAGGGAGAATCCGGGAGAGTGGAATGGACTAGGTATAGCTCTCCGTACGTCGCTCTCCGTGGTAAGAAAAAAAAAAGGAAAAAACGAAAGAGAGAGAGAGAGAGAGAGGAAGAGAGATCGAGCGGGGAAGAGAGAAGGGAAAAAGAAGGAAAAGGAAGAGGGAGAGCGCACGTAGCCATTTAACCTCTGCATTGCAAATTCCACCCCCTTTTTGCCGTCGTCGTCGTCGTGTGCGCCGTTCGTCGTATATATACGAGAAAGAGAGAGAGTGAGCTGGCGAGGACGGTTATTTTAACGAAATATCTTTAAACGGGGTTTCGCTCTGCTGAGCGCAGCAAGCGAGAGAGAGAGAGAGAGAGAGAGAGAGATAGAGAGAGAGAGGGAGATGGGGTGGCTCTGGCGCTTGGAACGGCAGATGAAAGGATACCTAGTTACGGAATGAGGGCTCGCGTTTAAGGGATTACCGACCTCCCATTATTCAAATGTATGCTAAATGCACAGGATGCGCGATAGCTTATCAAGGCCCTTAGTCGACTGCCGCGCCCCCCAAGCTCTATCGCTTGTTCTCGAGCCTCCACTATACCAGCTACTATACCTGCAGCCAGAGAGAGAGAGAGAAAGAGAGTCTGATAGCGCTCCTGTTTCTCTTTCTCCGAGCGATTCCATTTCCATCCTATTTCTCGCAGTTGGCTTGCTGCTGCTCCTCTCTGCCGCATCTTCGTCTTTTTGCAGGATGTGGCCGTACTGCTCTCTGGCATTGCCGAGGGAGGAGGAACGGCCGTTTAATCGCGCGAAATTGCAAGCGAATCTGTATAAACGTATGATATTTGATGCCCGAGTAGGGTGAGATGTGCTGGAGGGATTTTTACATGGAATTGTTGAGATGGTGTTTGTAATTTAATTTGCTTTTCGCTTCAGGAGGTATCATTCTAATCATCTGTTTTTTATTACTGTAAAAATGTCTTGGAGATTAAAAATGAAATTAATGTAAGCTGGCGAGAAATCAAACCTTTTCAATCAAATAGTTTTGGATATCGTTGATTTTTGCCTTAGTGAAAGTGTTACATGATGGAGAAAACATAATATCGGAGAGATTTTTGAATTTCATTTTTGACCCTATAGCAATAGACTGCAATCAGATCTAATTCATTTCGCCTATCATCTCTTTGCATGCAGCCGATATTGACATAATGAAGTAATTCCAGGAATTAGCTCGAATACGCATTTAGCAATTGCAATACCTTGCGTGAGCCCGAGTCACTCACAGTATACTTAATGCAATTCCAGCATCAATCCTTCAACCTCACGCCACTCATCCTCAATCCACGATAACTCCATTCTCCCAGCGCTCCTTCAACATCTCTCCCAGACTCCCATCCACTCACCCTAAAAAACAAAAACAAAAAAACACCATATTAACAAGCTAGGTGTCAGTCAGTCGCAGCGGATCAACACATTCATCCGCGAAGCAGAGAAAGATCCTCGCGTCTCTCGCTCACTCTCGAGAAGAGAGTGAAATTAGATCAGTCATTAAGGAGCGAGCTGCTGCCGCCGGGCGCACGATTTAATGAAGATGACCTCATGCTCTCTCGCGCTCGCGCGCCAGCGAGCTGCTGTGCACGCCGCTGGCCGAGCGAATTCTCACGTCAATCGCGCGCTGGCCCCGGCAAGTGGCGTGAATTGTCGGCAATTGTTTCCGAAATCCCGCGCACTCCGGCGAGCTAGCTCGAGAGCTCTATGCAAGCGCTCGCAGCATCACCGCTGCACTCTTGTTATATCCCAGCGAGATGCATCTATCTATCTGCGCGTGCTGAGCTATCCTTCGTGCGAGCGGCGAGCTTTAACTGGATTATCGCTTTTCAAGGTGCAGCCAGTAGCGAGGATGACGGTTCGTTTGTCCAGAGCAAAGTCGCTCTTCGCCGGAATTTATATACCGTCGCATTCCGCCGGCAATTGCAGTGCTGGATATACTGCGGGTATGTTTCTTTTTCGCTGAATCTCGCGGGGAAGCTTTCGTTTCGCGAAGATGCAGGCTTTTCCTGAAACTCTGCGTGACGATCAATTGCGGCGTGGTTAGTTAAATTTCTCAAGATGTCTCAGGCTCAGGAATCTTTGGTGAATCTTGGCTAATTGTTGGTGATTCCGATTGGCGTTGTTTGAAAAAAATTTATGAACGCCGCTGATGGATTGAATAGAGGAATGTCGACGTATTGAATAAATTAAATTGCACCGGCATTGGGATTGTCGAGTCGTAACAATATATTCTTTATCGAGCTACATTAAGTCGCGTAGTATAGCGCGTCTATTGCCGTTAGTCATGAATAAATCTCGCAGAGATCAAATACTAGGCTGTAAATCATTTAACCACGCGCGCCGCGCAGCTTATTATTCCCGCTGGAATAGATTCAGCGCTTTAATATAACAAATCAAAATCTACTGCGACGTATATTTCCATTACTATCGTAAACTGTTATCCTTGATTTCATTCTTCAATAACATTCTTCATACAAAAGATGCGGCAATCCAATAAAACCGATGACCAAAAAGCACTGGACAAACAAGTTCAAAAAACTCTCGAAACACCATAAGGGACAAATTCACGTCACGTCTCAAGAAGACCGATCGAGGAAACAACCGCCACTTCCACATCATGTCCATCTCCCGCAAAAAGTCAAAAGTCGCACAGAAAGGCCTCGCTGAAAGTCTCAGCCGCGTGTCCACACTCTCGCTATCTCCGGCGCTGATGTGTGAATCACTCGCGACAATTACGGCAATTACAAGCCGACGAGAGAGCGAGTGTAGTAGCCGTCTTTCCCTCGGTGCGCGCGGCGACATTCGCGCGTTGTTCCCACGACCTCGTCCATTCACGCTCTTACTCTCGCAAATCTTGACGCGACGACGTGATACAAAGGCCCGGCCATCTTGGGGCCTCGGCGTTATTGATTCTCTCATTCATGCTTCTCCGAGTTTATCAAAGAACGGCGACTTTCTTTCTGCTCCGAGTATTTTAGCTGACGGCTCAAGAGAGGGAGATGGACGCTGGAAGAATGGAGCGAGTACGGAGTTTTTATTTCAGTGCCGGGGAATTGAGTCAATGTCCGAAAATAAATCTGGGAAGCTGCTGGCTGCTGCTGCTCGTATCGGGCTTTAAAAATATATATGTCGACGTATCGCTTGGAGTGTAAATAGATTCGTTAAGTCGCTGTTGATTGTTGGAAGTCGTTCAGTTTGTTGTTGACGTGAGAAGATGAGTAATCGTGAGATTTGATGCAGCAAAGCGATAGATTTTTTAAATTGGAATGAATATAGACTACAGGGTTGGCTATAGATCCTTTAAGTAATCTTACAATCTTTTCTGTAAATTAACGTTTGTTGCAAAAGAACACATGGAAGAGGAAGAAATCAACATTCAAACTTCTACATAACACACAATCCACAGTAAAATCTTCAAAATCAACTTCTACAAGAAACAATTTAGAAAGCTACTTCATCCTTACGTAAAGCTAACTCAATTTCATCGGCCAGTCCGACACACATAGCACCGAAGCAATCAATTAACAACCGATCGCCACGTCACGAAAAAAGTAACGTCAAGCTCAACATTGACTCTCTGGCAAGCATATCATCTCCAACGCTGCGTGTACACATATTTACAGCCGAATCGATATCGGCAAACTAGAAGACCGCCAGCAGCCGGAATCCAGCCCCGCAAGGCAAAGAGCTGGCCTCGCTAAGCCAGCCCGGGAGCACAAAGGCGCGCAGACTCCCCGCAGGGAATTGACATTCGACACCTTCGCGCTTCGCGCAGTCCAGCCTGTCGCTCGATCGCCTGATTATGATCTTGCTAATCTTACATTGGACCACCCCCGACGTGATTGCCCAGCAGCAGCAGTGCAAATATGTGCTTACGTGGATTGGGTTGGAGGTGTCAGTTTTTGCTGGGTAGTTTAAGGGGGCTGAGTTTCGAGGTAGGGTAGACGCTTTGGCCAGGTTTGTAATCGCTTTGCGTGGTATTAGCTCGATTTTTGCTTGAGCAGGGGGGAACCAGGTTTTTCGGAGGGGTAATGGAGCGATTTTTGGTAATTTTGATTGGGTTAGATAGGTTTGCGGTTGGAATATTTTGTTCGTTGAGACTAGCATACACCACGTGCGCCTGCACATATTTTCCAAAATTACAACAATAAACAAAATCAAATCAAATTCAAGACAGCCAATCCAAAGTTGAGCTATTTTGACAACAATTTCTGATCATGGATATTCTATAAGTTGGATTAGAATGTAGCGAGTATTGGATAATGTCGAAATTTATAATTTTTCGGATTTAAACTCTGGAATTTTATTTAAATCATAAATACTATGTATATACTATAGTAAACGTGGATATAATATAATGTCTCAAAAATTATTATTACGAATATTTTCAAACATACGATCAACTGCTTTAAAAGCGTATTTTGAGATCATATATAATTTTAAACCAGATTACAATTGATATTTTTCATTTTTTGTCCATTAGGAGGACAGGACAATTTTTAAAAATGTCATTTTTCAACCTAGAAAAATTTATGTTTTTAAAGATTTTAGATGACAAATTTATATTCTGCTTGGATCATGTTCCATTTAAATACTATTTTTGTGAAATTAGATTTAAATATTAACAATATATCCATTATAGCAGAACTTATAATAATGAATTTGATTTTCCTAAACCTTGTGTTTACAACCTTTCAGGTTATAAATGAAAAATACATATATCTAAAAAAGAATCAACATTATCTCATTACAAAAACATGCTTTTGATTGTTTTAGATTCGAAACTCGAAAGAAACCTCACACCCCAGGCTGAAAAGCGCCAGCGCTTCCGGCCAACAACTAACCCAATCCAAAATCACTTAATCCCTCGCTCTCACCAGCAGCTTCCAACACTTGCTCTCTCCATCACCTCGCGCAATAAAAATTCAAATGATCATTCTCTCTCTCTCTCTCTCTCTCTCATCACCGAAAATCGCTCGCTACTTTTCTACCCAGCAGCATCCCTCCTGGAGTCTCTCGATCAGGCAGTATAGCAGCAGCCAACAGAGAAAGATCCTCGAAAGAGCATTACGCCGGATTACGAGCTGCTATCCTGGCGAGCGCGCGCGGGGGGTAAAGTGACACCGCGCGCTCGGTGCAGTCTTAACAAAACAGCGAGGGTCGGGAGCCTTCGGTAAATATTGTTACTGGCCCCGCACCGCCGCCGCCGCCGCCGGGCAATTTCGCCCCGCCATATGTCGTAACGCGCGCGGCCGCTACGCTGGCCTTTTTGCCGAATAGTTACGCCTGGGCTTCTGAAAGCTAGCTACGTGACTCGGCGAATTCGCGACTGGAAATATGCTGCTCTGCTGGGGCTTTTTTTTGGGACGAGGGGGCAGATGCCGATTTTTATGCTTGGGTAATGAAGGTTTATTGATAATAGGGGTAATTTGTTGATGATGGGATGATTGTTGAGTTTGGATAAAGGATTGTGGGCTGTGGAAATGTGATGACATGAAGGTTTTTATCTTTACCTTTATTTTAACTAATTCAATGACATTGATATAGTGCTTAGTTTTTTAATTAATTAATCAGTGATAATAAATTCATATGTGTCAAATTTTTATTAAACTTAATAATCACTATTCTGACAATAACGTATACATTTACTAAATCTTATTAGTATATTAGGCTTGTCAATATAGTTGATGAATAACTGGATTTTCATGTCAAATTTGAAAAATAAATATTTCGGTGAATATTCTGACGAAAGAAGCAGTCAATATTGCAAAAATTATTCTAATATCAACTGACACTTGGGCCACCTTCTGCAAAGCTCCTTCTCCACCCAACAAGTCCACCATCAGCACACTCCCACTCCAAAAGAACCTCGCATCAAATCTCTCATTTCCTTCGCGCACAAGATCAAACCCACAAAATCCCAACTCACCCAGCCCCTCTCATTCACATGCTAAAACTATATCCGAAAAAAGCTGACCAGTCAAAAGGAAATCCCCGAGTCAGATTAAACATCCCAACTGCAGCAGTCAGTCCGTTGTCACAGTCGAAATTAGCATCGCTTTCAAGTCGCTCGAGCGCGCATGCTAATCTCGGGGCCCGAATCGCTGCGCCTGAATGCCAACCTAACGAACGAAGAGCATCAGGGGGACATAGAGAGTCTCTTTTCCATTAGGCCGCGCTCTCGCACGCGACGAAAAATCGGCACGTGGCGCGGATTACGCGGCTAATTTTCGAACGTCCGCCGAGGAGGATGCGTGCGATGCCGGCACACGCACACGCGGACACTATGGGCTTGGAGCCGAGCGGAGAGTACTTACGGCCAATTCAGGGTAATTCGAGAGAGCGGGGAGGTGTGCGTGCGAGAAAGAGAAGGTCGAGATTCCGGCTTGAGATTTTTCGACAGAAAGATTATGACTCTGACCTTTTCTGCTGCAAGCTCTGTGATGTAAGCCTACGAATGCCGCTGCTTTTGCAGCCTTCAGTTTTATAGTTTTTTAATCTTTTGAATTATTGTCATGCATTGTAATATTACAAACTTTTGGCATTTAAAGATGGTACAATAGCTCTTACCTCCTTCTAGGCTGTGAATATAGAGCTTGAAACAACAAATCATACAGCAGAAAAAAACTATTCCAGCGATCCATCACACTAGCCAGCTGGCCTTCACCCGTTAATACCCACCGAACCAGAAACAACCCAACCAATCATTTGTAACATCCACACTCTTAATTGTCCTCGCACGAGACTACAAAACTATTTCCGTTTTTCCTCAGGAAGAAACCACAAGGACCCAAATTCACCCCTTTTTCCACTCACAGCCAAAAACACACATCAGCTGCCTCACTCCAGTGCACCGATAACGATTACCCCCCGTATATACAGCCACGATCCCCCCCTAAGGTGAAAAATCATCCCTTTCTCCTCGGCCGACAGTAATTTATTAGTCGTAAATAAAAAGGGGGGCGCGACGACAATGGAGCGAATCGGGCGTCGTTTTGTATATCGATGGAGACGTAAGGCCGAGGAACAAGTGCGAAATCGGCCTCCTGCATTCATAATGCGAGGGGAGCCCAGGGCTGCTCTGCGGAAAAAATCAATTAGTCGCGCGCTGCGATATACGTATCGGAAAAGCGCGGAGAGCTGGAACATGTGCTCCAGCTTTTCGAGGAGGCGCGCGTGTCGGAAACTGATTTTTCCTGCACGTGTTTGTCGAGTGCGCAGTTTGCTTGTGCGTGTAGAGGCAGTTTTGGGGTTCCGGCTGGATTCAGGATAATGGCGATTGTTCGGATCATTGGCTTTGCGCGAGCTGCGTTATTGTTTATGCTTCGCTGAGCAGGAGTTTATTAAAATGTATTCAGATTTTCGGCTAATGGCTATTTGAGGATATTTAGGCGACTTTTTCATTTTTTGCTTTGTAAGATAGGAGTAAATTATTATTCGCATATTTTCGAGAATTTTATGCAGCTTTAAGGGTGACTTAGAGTGAATAATACTACTTACCTGCTACGTTAACTTTTAGAAATAAAAAATTGTTGATACTTTGAAGAATTAAGTAACACGCAAGATTGACAATAAAATTATAAACATTCCTGAGTGAGTATTTGCTAAAATTAATAAACCAAAATCTGCTAGAAAATTTATTTCCGAAAATTCACTGCTACCACCATTTCTATTGAAGCAAACATTTACAACACAGAAGCATTACATAAGCATCCTAAAACCGTCAGCAGCTCTATTTCCTCCGCCACCCTCATCCTCGTTTGAGCACATAACACACGAAAACAAATCGAAAAACATCCGGGCAAATCCTCCCGCTCGACGAATCCCCGGAACCTCTGGGCGCGCGCGAAATCCTTCCGAAAATATCCGAATCCCCGTGAAAAATCACCCTGTCACGGGCGGCCGCAAAAAATGGCGATTTTTTGTGTAACACTGTGAGAAGCGACGCGTAAGACGATCGCCGCTGAACAATGCCGGGACTCTTGGCAGGTTGATCCTCGTTGAGTAATGTCGAAATCTGGGGCGTGTTCGCGCGCCCAGCTGTGTTGGAGTGCGCCTCCCCCACGATTATTACATCCTTCCTGCTCGCCCTGTAGCTACTCCTTTATGGGTGCGCTTAAGGCTCCGAGTGTGCAGTAATTATCGGCAGAGTTGAGGTGCCGTTTATTTACTCTCTCGCTTTCTCTTGTTCTCTGTCTTGTGAAATGATACGTGCGTTATTGAGATGGATAGATGGAGGCTGCAATATATGTGGGTTGAGGATCTGTTTGTGTCTTGGGTGAGGCTTAATGATGGGGTCGGTGATTTGGCGATAATGGTTTTGTTATTTATGCGGTAGATTATTTCAGAGTTTGTTCATTATGATTTTTTTTTTTTCGAAAACATGAGTATGACCTGTATAAGCATTTTGGATTAAAAATAAGTAAATGTAAGAATTTTTGAACATTTCACTTAAGGCTCAAGTACGGCTTTTATTTTCTCAAAGATATAATAAAACTACTCAAAGATTTTGATCTTACACTGTAAGAGCCCAAGAAATATAAAATTGATAGAAAATAAAATAAGCAGATCAAAATAATTCGAGACATAAGAATTAGTACTGTCGAATTGTATAGAATATTGAACATAACCCAAAGCTCAAAAATGCATTTTTTGTTGCAAGAGCAACCGTAAATGAATACGAAATGAACTAATAAACATATTGATAGATTTCATGTTCTAAACAATATTTTTAGAAAATATAATTAAAAATTTGAATTAATTGTTAATAAATTTATTACTTTATAACTACTATTCGTCGAATCAGTAAATACAAAAGATAAAGAAAATTAAAAAGAAATTTAATTTTAAATATTATATAAAGTTATTTACACGCTTATTTACTAGATTCGTATAATTTGTTTTGATTCTTTAAAGACAAAATCTTTGTTAAGATATTTTTACAATTCAAGTTTTAGATGAACTCTAATATGTACGAATTTTCTGATTTTAAAAATACATATAAATCTTGGTGTAAGTTGTAGTGTACATGCAACAAAATTTGTTTTCGCATTATAAGAATTCTTGACTTATGTATTCTTATATATTATAACGAGCTAAATATAAAATATCTTTCAGTTTTTTGTAAATCGCAAAACATCCATCTTATATACGGAAAATATTCCTTTAAGAGGAGGAATCTCGATTACGTATAATTATAAAAACTGACTGAAAATGACTGCAGAACCATATCTATGTTTATATATTGATGCGTCGAATCTGAAATTTTGAAATAGTACAAAAAAAAATTACTTAATTAAATTAATATCATAAAAATACAACAATATTAATAAAAGAGACGGATTGCTCTTTGTAAAAGCAGTTGCCTTTTTTATTTGCAATCTATGAATCCATCAATGTTATATTACAGTCGTAGTTTCTGAGTACATATATGTATATTTGTAGTACAAAAGAAAATTAATGAGATGGTAAAACAAAAAATTCAACAATCTATCTAAAAAACCATCGAAAAAAAAGCATGACGTTACTCAAGACCGAATTCAAATTCTCGACTCGCTTGCACTTGAGCATATCGCTTTCCTCCTTCTCTCGAACTGCAAATCCAATTCCGTCGGGGAGCGCGCTTGCGACGAAAATCCCTCGTCGTCCACCTTTCCCGACCCTCCCGCCCCTAAGATCGGCCAACGGAAAAATGGCGCCTCTCTCTCTCTCTCTCTGTGTGCATGTACGCGCAGGCCGCGGGTTGGCCGACGGAGTATGGGTAATGGAGGATGTGATAATTTAGCATGCGGAGAGTAGAGAGCGGAGTGTATTTGAATTTTATTGGCGAGCGCTGTCACGCGCCGCTTTGCAGCTCTCAAGTCGTGAGCGAGCAAGCCTGCCTGCCTGCCTGCGCCCTCCCGAGGTCCGCCGCGTCGCAAGGGTGCCTTTATACACTCCTCCACGGCTGCGAGAGAGAGAGAGCCTCGTCTCCCGCCTCCCCCCAGGGGGACAGTTCGCCGATATTCGCTTCCAATATCTTGGCCGTATAAGCGCCGGCCATGAATAAACTATCGGCGACTTTGAATATCTGAAAGAGCCGGAGCCATCGGGGCGAGCTCGCTCGCGCAGCAAGATATCTAGTTTCCGTTCCTTTTTCCAGCGCGCACAAGCGACATGTCGCGCAAGCTCCTTGCCTCAGCGAGCGACCGGCATACCGAATTTTTATAGGACGCAGAAGCGCGGGATTACCTTGGGAGTGTGGGACGAGCGCTTTTATATGCGCTTTTACGGCTTCGAATTATGCGACTTTGAGATATTGGCCGCAAGGCGCTTTTACCGCTCGAGCCTCGATGTATCTAGACGCGAGTGGAGCTCCAAGAGAGGGACTTTTTTTTATTTTCCAAAGAGACGGGTATATTTGGTTTGTTTATGAGATTGGCTCGCGGGGCTGATTGTCGTGTCGCAAGCGATTGATTGTGCGGCCCTGGACGAATTGGGGAGGAACGATTGAGTGCTCTGGCTTCGATGGTTTCGGCACGGAATTGGAATTTTAAGGCTTTATTTCGCTAGATTTTTTTATTTTTTTTTCGCAAAGTATGACACTTTTGCGAAACTCAAAAACAAAATCAAAATCGTAAACTGGCTACAAGCTACAAAATCCCTTCTAAACATCTTAAAAAACGCTCATATAACGATCCACTTCGCACGTTCTTCCATCCCCATAAAAAAGCAGCTCCTCCTCTCGACATAATAGCTCTCGCGATACAGAGTAAAGCGAGCAAATCGAGAGAGCGAGCTGAGCCCCCGATTAATTCATCTTCCGGCGATATCCCGTCAAAATGATAAAATCAAGCAGTCGAGGTAATGAGAAGCGTCGCGTCGCTATTCATCGCCCGGGAGGACGGCGATTATTAATATTCAGGGGGCCGCAAGCTCGAGTGACAAATATACCTCGTGCGAACGCTGCAGCCCTCTCTGGCACTCGGTAATTAACGCTAATCTCTCTCGCCAAGCTCTCTTCCCGCCCTTCCTTTATCTGCTTCCTCTGAGACGAGGTTCCGTGTGCTGACGCGGAGCCTGGGAGATGGGGAGCTTTGGACGATTTTTTGGCTTTTGGGAAAATGATTTTTGGATGCTTTGGATTTTTTTAATTTTTGGATTGGGTTGCATTATTTCTAAACTTCTGGAAAAAGTTATTCTAGATTGGCTCTAATAGTAGTCTTCACTATATAATGTGAGGAAAATATGCCAAAGAGTTGACATTTTTATTTAATAATTTTTTGTCAAATAATGTTTGTTAATAACTGTTCTCTGTAAAGTTGAAATAGTGCAAAATGCTCCACTATGTAAAAAATAGTGGAATTCCCCCTAAAAAATAGTAAAAAACTCACAATTATTTAGTGAATTTTACTTAACTGCACTATATAATCGTGGATTTTTTACTATTTTTTAGTGGGAATTTCACTATTTTTTACATAGTGGAGCATTTTGCACTATTTCAACTTTACAGAGTTGTTGAGTTGACAGCTCTTCACCAGAAAATGACCGGAGATTTTTATCTTAAAACGGTCGAAACATTGTTTTTTTTTACAAGTTTTGAATAATAAAATTGGATTGATGAGAAAGTCACTAGTATTTATTTTTTTAATTTACTTAATATCAAGTTTTTATTTATCATTGTTCATATTTTTATAAGAGATTTGCGTAAAATACTTACAGTTACAGAAGAAAATATTTAATACTACTTTTTATTATAAAATTTAGATGAAACCTACAAAATCTAAAAAAGACTATTGTAAAATTGACTCTCACTAAAAATTCTGACAAAATCTTTAAATATAAAAACATCGATTTTTTAGCAACCTTTCTTTACTAATAACTATTTTTAAACGATATCTATTGTAGTTTTTTCTAAAACTATAAAACTTTTTTTACTAAAACATATATTTCTTAATAAGCGTTTAATCAATGTTCTTACCAACATCTTAAAAAAAAATTTATTCTAAATATTTTACATAAAATCAGGAAAATCTATTTAAAAATTTTCTAAAAAAAAATGGAAAAAATAAATCCAAACACAAGACATATACGCCAACACTCGAAAAATACTATAGATAAAGCGATTTTCACTACAGCACAATCATGTACGCAATCATGTACCGAAAAACTCATCGAACCGTGGCAACTTCTCCTTTTTTTCCACGGAAAAACAACAGTTGAAAAACAGTAACTAGCCAAGCGGGCGAGCGGCCATTAAAGAGATGAGACGGGGATGCGAGCGTGTGTTTTCGATGCTGAATCGGTTTCATCCCCCGCGCTGGCTCGCCGCGTAAAATACTGCGCGCCGAGCGGCCCAGCCGAGCGCGAATTTCCTTGATTAAACGCAAAAAAAGTCCGGCCAAGCCGCGCGCCGGCCAACCCAGGGAATGGCTTTTCCTCCACGCGAATCTTCCCTTCCAGAAGGAATAAAAATACGACGTATCGCTTGGTCACCTTTTATTGCCGCAAAATTAAAGCCAGCAATTGTTGGTTTTTGTAGCTTATTGGGTGACATGTTGGTATACTTCGTTTGTATGGTTGGCTTTGTTTTTGGAAATCAGGTAGATATAATGTTAAAATTAGATGATAGTATAGAATTTATACTGAATTTTCCATTTTCATATAAGATTTGAATTTGATTTTGAAAATAGTAATAAAAGAATATTAACTTTAATATTTCAATTCTAATAACGAAAACAAAAACAATAATAAGTAAAAAAACCTATATTGTAATTTTGTAAACCTAACATTATAATTTTTCTTTAAATAACAATGAAAATACAGTCTATCAAATATCGATCGAGCATCCCGACTCCGTCTTATCATAGTCGACTCACTACAAGTCCATCCTAACATTCTCCATACAGCTGCACAAAGACACCTCCATAAATTACGCCGCTCTCTTTACAAACCACCTCCCAACAATCGTATCCAGCCGCAGAAGAAAGGCGAGGATTTCGAAAGAGAGAAAGACGAGCGATTAGTCGAGCCGAGGATGACGCCTGATACATAAAAGAAGAAAGAGAGAGTGAGAGAGAAAGCGCGATAATCGCGGGGATGACGATGACGGGAGGCCGAAACAATGTGCGGGGGTGAGCTAGCGCGCGAATTGTTGGCGGCGTTGATGTATGGGCCGAGCGCCACGTGCCCGGAGGAGCGCAGCTACCCTCGGCGCAAGGATTAAGGATGGGACATACCGCAGAGAACGGCGACATTCCACGCGCCTCATCGCGCCCGTGAGTGTGCATTTAGCGGGGATGATTTTTCAATTTCGACGGGGGCGCGAGGTGCGAACTGGAGCTGATTTTTCAAGCCGTTTTCGATCGGTTTCGTCTTGAAAATAGTAAGAGAAAAATAATTTTATCCTTATCCAAACTACGAACTTACGAACTGATTGAATTATTTAAACAAAAAATGCAGTTGTCATTTTCTTGTCGATAATTATGTCTTAGTTGCTCTTCTTTCTCTGCTCATTGAGCATCATATCTCTCTTCTGAATCTTGCAAAACATTAGTTGATAGTAACGATATAATGTTTTAAGTTATAATTAAGTATTATCGTTATTAAAAACCTAAACAAATTTTTTAATAATTATTTTTACATATATTATTTTTGCGCATATAAACCAATAAAAGTATCGATATAAACCAATAAAAGTAAAAACTGATATAAAAATATTTTAACAAAAATAAAAACTATTTCAATTAACGTCAATCATCTCTATCAGTATCATCTATATCGACAAACGTTGATACTCCGGCAATCGATACAGCAGATTTCTGCCCAACCTTTAATCGGCCCCGCCTTAAACTTCCCACACTCACCACACAAGCTCAAATAAGCGTGTCGCCAGAATCGCTCTCGCACAGTATCCCCACACTCCCCAGCTGCTCCAAGCATCAGTAGTACACAGAAAAAAGAACGCGTCTGCTGAGAAAGAGCAATCGGAGGCTACGTAATGATCCGACGAAAACATTTTCACGCGCTCTACACCTTTTTGCTGATCTACAGCTCGTTTATATTACCAAAAAATGGTGCGGAGTCCTACAGGGCGGTTGCGGTCGTGCACGGTGTCCTCACCGGCTACGAGAGCATGGAGTTGATCACTAAAAGAATCCAGGAGGTAAGTGAGACCGTGATCTTTGACAGTGAGCAGATCTTTTGTTTATGATTTTATCCAGTGACGCTCGGCGCGTGGCTAGATTAAGCGTTATTCTTTGTTCGCCGGAGTTAGAATGGCTTATCTGAGATTTTATTTATAGTTTTTGATCTGTTTTGTTTTTTTTTTTTTTTATTTCATACGTTTGTTGATAAGATTATTTGGTTTTACAACAGAAACTTTGTGTTTTCGTAAGTAATGTTATTGAGTAACGGAAAACAAGATTATTTCGTCTATGAATGTGAATAACCGAACGCTTGATTATAATAAAATAACAAATTTGTGTTATGTTTTAAAACTTTTTCAGATTACTTTATTGTGAAAAGAAATAATATATTTTAATTTATTTTTTATGATAATATGAATAAAAATAAAAAAATATTACATTTTTCTAAGTTTTAAGAAGTTTTAAAGTAGTTTCAATGAAAAACACCGTAATGTTGCAATTTTTTCAATCAATTTAAAAAAATTAAAAATTAAATGTATATATATCACCTTAAGTGTTTAGAATAAGTTATATTATAGTTTATTTACTAAATTATTATAAGTAGCAATCAAACTACATTTTAACAAAAATAAAAATTGAATAAGATAAATTTCTACAATATCCGGTAGTTACTTAAAATTTTAACATTTTAAAGGAAATAAAAAATTTGTTCATTTTGAAAGTTTTTCGGATTTCGATCATTTTTGTAATGTCGATATTTCGTAAACAAATCTGTTGGCTTTTTTTTGTTTTATAAATATTTCACAAAGATGTTAATGATGATTGCTCAAATAGATATGCCTATAGCTATTTCCGTAGTTGCTTCGTAGATTTGATTACTGAATTGCGAAGTATGCTTTAATGAGAAATTATTCTATTAGTTGTAACAAGTATGATAGCACATTGGGGATGTATTTTGTAATAAACTAAAATATCTTTTTGAATTTAGTGATAATACCGTGTTGTATGCCCTGAATAGATTCTATAAAATTGTTTGGTTTTTGGGATATCAGAATGTCTAAATATCAAGAGGTTTATTGCAGTTAAGAAGTAGATTGTAAGTCCACAAAACGTTGGCATCTCGAATAATAGCTCCCGATTAAAAACCAAAAAACCTTCCAAATAAAAGTCTCAAATTTAAATAAATATGCTCTTTAACAAAATTCTTTTAAATAAATTATATTTTTACTAATAGTAATGAATTTTTAAATTAAAAAAATTGATTATATTAATTCTCATATTAGATGCATCCTGGGACACAAGTTTACAATACCGTAAGGTACGCGGGCTGGAGCAGTCTGGAGCCGATGTGGAAACAGGTCGAAGAGATAGGTCAAGATATCCTAGCAATCGGTGCTGCATTTCCTGAAGGTATCAATCTGCTAGGCTACAGTCAAGGTGGATTATTGGCCCGAGCAATTTTGCAAAGGTTCCCCGAGCATAACGTCAAGAATTTTATTTCGTTGAGCTCACCACAGGCTGGTCAATATGGAAGTACGAATAAAAATACTATTCACGTTTTTCTTTATTACTAAAGCATGAATAAATTACATTTTCTTACTTATTTTTATATTATTAATATTTTAGCGAAGTTTTTGCATTTGATATTTCCTGATCTGGTTTGTGAAACTGCTTACGAACTATTTTATTCAAGTATCGGACAGCATACTAGTGTTGGAAATTACTGGAACGACCCTCACCATCAGGTAAGATAAAAATTTGATTTTATTAAAATTATATAATTCTTACAATTAATAGTTCTAATTTTCCGTTTCACTACAAAAGTTTTTAATTTGAATAGTGACAATATAGCGTTTTCTTTTAGGCGAATTTAAATAATATTTCGTTCACATTTTTGTTTTAGGATCTTTATTACAAATACAGTAGATTTCTACCGTTTGTTAATAATGAAAAAATAACATCAAACACCACAACATTCAAAGCCGGCCTAACAAAATTGAATAAAATGGTGCTTATCGGGGGACCAGACGATGGAGTCATTACACCATGGCAGAGCAGTCAATTCGGTTATTACGACAAAAATGAGACAGTGATTGAAATGCGTGATAGAAGCGAGTACAAAAATGATTTAATTGGATTAAAAACGCTGGATAAGCAGAAGAAGCTGATAATGCACACAGTGCCAGGAATCCCGCATTATGTATGGCACAAAAATGTATCAATAGTAGATCAATTTATATTACCTTATTTAGATTAATTTAAAGCAATGCGACTTTCTCGTTAACTTTTACAAAAGTGATATGCGCAAGACACATGACGTCACTTGTGATATTTACATAACGACTACTCATATCGCACTTATTTTAAAGTGAGATATTATAGATAATTTCAATACGAGATTTGATAGTTCATTTACATAGAATAATAATGATATTGCGTGATAAAAAAAATATTTATTTTGTAATGTATTAATTGCTGTAAATTCAGTACGAAATATTGTACTCAACTGACATTAAACGTGCGTTTTTAATTAATAAAAATATTTATTCATTTTTATATTGTTTACAACGCATACATTTTAGTAGACACATACTGTAAATAATATTCTTTATCCCTCAACAAATATTTAATTTGAAATGTATTTCAAATTATCAGTGTATATAGTTATAAAATCTTACGTTTAAAATATGTAAAATTTTGAGGATAAAAAGCTGAGTATTTTCATAGAAGATCACAAATCAGAATTTTTCATTATGTGTAAATCTAGTAATTAAATCCCAAGCCCACTTTGGCTGATCTGTGGGCACAAGATGTCCAGCATTTCTGACTAATGCTACTGTCAAAGGACCTGCAGTTTTTGTATATCCAGCCAATTCATTTTCCACCCACCATTGCTTCCTCACAGCTTTTTTATAATCTTCAGCACCCGGCCAATTTAAAACTCGAAGAAAATTCTCCGTTGACGTATAAGGAACTAACAAGTCCAAATGGCCTGAGAAAAACATTATTTTGTAGTCTTGAAGTAGGTCTGCGATAAGATAGTCAACGGATTGCATGATATCTTCAATAAAGTCAGTATTTATTTTTCTATTTATTTCAATAAATGTTATATTGGAACGAACGTGTAAAGCCTTCATAACGTCAGGTCTTTGGAGCCATTTAAGATACCCTGAACCGAGATTCGGAGATTTTGATTGTAAAAAATCTTTTGGGTAGCTGAACCCAGTTAAACTTTCTAATATTGTTGGTGGCGGCAAGTATCTCGAAAAAAAGATACTGTCCCATTGCATAAATGCTTCATAGTACTTTTTCTCTTTGATTAAATTTACTATATTATTTTCTATATTTCTTAGTTTTTCTCGATCATCAAAATCAACTAAACCAATTTCATACAAAAACTTATTTAGATTTATTTGATTTATAGGATCTGTCCATCCGTTACCAATAGCCATCCCTTTAAGATTAATCTTAATGCTTGACTTATCATTATAAGTTTTTATTGCATGTGACACAACTGGTACATACTTTCCTCCGTACGATTCTCCTGTTACATAAAACTCGTTCTTACGAAGTTCAGGAAACAGCTTAAAAAATTGCACTAGAGCTGTAAGCAGATCCCGACCAGCATCAAAAGAATTATGAGCATAACCTAAATCGTTGTCAGTAAAACTGAATCCTACGCCAACGGGATTATCTACGTAAATTATATTGTGGTTCTTATTCCAGGAAAAATCTCGTAACTTTAAATCTTCGTTGTCCGTTACAAAATACGGTCCATTTCCTAGAAAAAGCCCATATAACGAAGAAGCTCCTGGTCCACCGTTCAACCATAAGAGCACAGGTGCATCAGACTGATTTATCTACATTATTAATAACGTTACATTACATTTCGTAATTCAATTGCTCAAGATAATAATCAAAAATGAGTCATAAATATTTTTAAGAATAATAAAATTAATTATAAAAAAATATTATAATGCACTAAGACGACATTTGATCACTAACCTGAGATGGGAAGTACCAGAAAAATAAATTAGAATTATAAGTTTCATTAACTGTCAAATATCCAGCGTAACTTTCTAATGTTGTCAAATTGTTAAATTGAAACAATGCACTTCTTCTTGCTTCATCAATTTTTCCAGCTTCGATTAATGGTGTCAAATATAATGTATCTTCATTATTTTCACTTCTTAATCTTATATTTTCCGTAGCAAATGAGTATTGCATAAAAAATCCAAAAATTATAATATTTAATTTTAATGGCTTCATGTTTAATGGTTTGTAATCAGCAACAGTAATAAATTCGAAGAAGTACGTCTTTGTAACAAATAACTTCTAAACTTAATGGTGAGAAGATCTTTTTGAGTGTCTATTCAAATAATTCGATCTCTGAATTTTATTGCTGGTATCCTTTATAAAAAAAATACATAATATGTTTATCAAATGCGGGCGTCTCTATATGTATGATTTATAAGTTTCATTCATTAATTTATTTATACCATGTCAACCTTAAAATAACAACTTTGACATAATTTTTTGACTTTCATGATATAAAATTTAGCTAGATGGGGAGAGTTAGAATATTCTTTATTTGATGAATATAAATTTAAATTTTCATATAAATAGTGTGTATATTAAATATTGATTGTAAAGTATTTTAGTAAATTCACTATATTGAATTTGCAAAATTAGAAAAGTAATAAAATAATATTTTTATATTTTGAAGAAAAAGGACTTAGGGTTCGTTTATAAATTATGAAATTAATTTAGGATATTGGTGGACAATTTGCCCAAATTTACTACCTTAGACTATATATGTTAGGTGAATTGTTGAAGTTACAGGTACGGAGTTTACTACTTAAGTATATTTGAAAGAACACCGAACTCGTGTAGAGCCCGGCTTTATTAACAATTGAGCCCTGGTAGAAATTTTCACCATTTTTTGGCCATTTTTTGGCCAACTGTGAAGAATTAGACATTCACTAGCCTATTTT
>UELX01002999.1:0-26343 GCA_900480035.1 Eupelmus urozonus
GCGACTGGCAAACCAATAGAAATGCTCGAAAAGGCATAACAATACTCATCGTACCTCGCTTTTAAGAATAGATTAAGCAAAAATATTTTTCTAACTTAGGCTATAAGTGAAATTCAAATTTAAATTTTAAATACAAATAATAATTTAAACGTACACGTTCAAATTTTATAAATACTTATAAGTATTGGTAAAATTCAGAGTTTATCGCTTATATAATAGTATTGATATTTTCTTATTGCCTGGTTCATTAATATCAAATTATTCTCACATAACCAGTTATATTAAAAATATCTTACGAAACTCGAGCTTTTCATAAAAGTATTGTGTATATGAATTATAAGATAGAACTTTTTATTCACTGAAAGTGAGATACTATTATTATTTCTCTAGTCCAAGAATTAATTGTTTATGATTGTACGAATCTATATCAATTCGCAAGTCGATTTCTATTGGCCCAGCTTAACGTAAAATCATTTTTTATTCAAACAGCAAAAGTCAATACAAATATCCAGGCGAACTTCTAAAAATTCAATTAATTTACAATCAAACAACATTAAGCAGCCTCTAGCCACCGGCATCGGCCAGCATATCGTTCAATTTAAACGACCCCATTCCCCACACCGACAGTCCAATTTAATTGAATAAACACTCTCTCACTCATGACGGATGCCCGTCTCCGCCTTCTTTCCTTTTTTTTCTCCATCCCATCTAAGCAAACAGAATCAACAAAAACTAAGAAATCTTAATTCCAGATATTTCAGCCTAAAAGCCCTCGCAAAAAAGCACTGTCTCACTCTATATACGTGAGAGAGAGAGCCCGTGTCAGCTTATAGCCGCGCGCCTCGCGCGAGCCATTTGCGTAAAAGAAATTACGAAATTCAAGATCCGCAGAGAGGCGCGAGCGCGAAAAATGCCTAGGGCGCATAAAAATGAGGGGCGCGCTCGTGTTTCCCCTGAGCGAGGAGCGGCGGCCCGCCTGCCAGCCCGGTAAGAAGCTTAGCGATTTAGCGATTTTCCTTCATAACCATGGCCTCGCTCGGGCTTTATTCATTTCTCAGCGCGCCGCTGTAAATAAGACGTCTCATTACTATAAATCGCGACGCCGGCCCGCCTCTTGAATTCAATTAGCAAAGAAAGCGACGTTGCGTTTGCGTAGACACTTTTCTCTCGCTCTTTGTACGCTAATGATGGCTTTTCGCACTCTAGTGTGTATATATGTGTGCGTATGTATGTATGTGTGTGTGCATGTATATATGTGTGTGCATGTGTATGTGTGTGTGTGTGCATGTGTATGTGTAATTCCTCGAGCGCGGTGACGACGACGCGAGCCAATTTAAGGGAGGCGGCGAAAAGCCGCGAGGAGTGGGGGTGGGGGGTGGGAGTGTGGGAGAGAGAAGGCACTTTCAAAGGGATTTCGCGTAGCCCCGAATCGCCCCGCGAAATTAATGTAACGCCGGAGCGGACGGTATATATCTCGGCGCACTGGCCCCCTTTGTACGGGGCGAGTGCAAGCTCAAAAGCTCGAAAGCTCCGTAGGAGCTGGCCGGCGCTCGCGCATATATTCGAGCGCGCGGAGGGGTGGGCGGGATACTCTGAGCGAAGTCGCTAAGATAAAAATCTGAAATTGCAGGGAGATTCGGGAAATGCGGTATTACGCGCTTGCTAATATTCTTGAAAAATGAGATCCGAGTGCTTTTTATCTTAGATAACGAAATTACGGAGAATATAGAATATGCGCTGTTTGAACTCTGAATATAGAGACAGTAAAAGACCTTTTTAAATAGACTGGCTTCTATATTTTTTTCTTATTATAAGAC
The DNA here is from genome assembly GCA_900480035.1 of Eupelmus urozonus. NCBI lineage: Eukaryota > Metazoa > Arthropoda > Insecta > Hymenoptera > Eupelmidae > Eupelmus > Eupelmus urozonus. Next base: position 1,818 of record UELX01002999.1, read on the forward strand.
CATTAGGTTATTTAATACTTTATAATTATAAGATAATCAGTAAGAGTGATTTTCAAAAACAGTTTCATCAATTTCGTAAGCTAATCTAGTAACATTAATAAATATTAATAAACAATATAGTTGTTAAATTGGTTTTATCCTCTTATAGCATTGTATCGGCGTTAAAATTATATGCGTTATAAAACAAAATTTATAAAATTAGCCTCTTTAAAGTAAAAATTTTAAAAATTTATGTTAATTACACAGAAAATTTTCATCAGAAATATCTAATAAAGTATAGACAAAACAAAAGTTTATTGCATATAATTATCCGAATTCCAAAGTTCCGAGAGGATTATTCAGCTGTATAATCGTAATAAGTACTAACAACAATAAAATTCACTACTCTGCAAAGCACACCTTGAAGTACACGCAAAAAAAAAGAAGAAAAATTGCCGAGCACGTGACTAACGAAAGTACGTGATTAAAAACTTGGCCCGTAATTTTTCCCGGCAGAGTAAGTTCGAATTAAAAGCGCGCGCGGCCGGCCGAAACATTAAGGGAATTAGTCCGAATCTTGGATTGCGCGCTGCTCAGCCTAGAGATCACGCGCTCCACAGCTTCGCGAACGAATGACTGTAAAGAGCATTAATTAGTCAGAGGAGTCTGGTTTTGTTGTTGCTCTTACTTTACCGTTGTTTTATTGTCGAATCAAGAGCACTGTAGACAGACGTACTTATGGATTGCTTTATGGATTGCGGTTGTTAGTCGCGTCGGAGTACTTTTTCAGCCGTGAAATAATTTCTAGTTATCTGGCGTTTTTGTTTGTGCAATGAATTTGCGGTGGTTGCAAGAGAGTCGATAATTAACGGGGAGTCGATCGGAATTAGTTATGCATGATATGATCATGGATCAATTGCGGTATTGGTATAAGTGCTCTTAAAAAAAATGATACTTTTTTACCTCAGAAAGAAAAAAAAAAGATAAAATCGAAAAATCTTTCTTTTAAATTAGAAATTGTTCTTCTAAAGTAACAAATATGTAGGTTTAGAAAAAAGTTAAATAAAGTAATATACTTTAGATATTATTTAAAATCACCCTTTTGCCATGTCTAAAAACACAGAAAGTTATGTATTTCGATTAAATTTTTTTTGTTATTATTTTCAATTATTAACTAATAAAGAGTGTGCCATATTTCCAATTCATGGATTAGATCAAAGTTCAGGGTAAACAAAATAGTATGATTTAACGTTTTAAAAAATTCTAGATATGAATGTTGTCAGCTATTTTGAGGAAAATTTTAAAAACTTTCTTACTATTTAAAATGTTAATAACTTAGTTTGCAAAAATGATAAACGAAGTTTTAAAATTAAAGAAATAAATAAGCTGAGAATATAAACTTTTATTTGTCTTTTTTGAAACAATAATATTTATTATATACAAAGTTATCTCATTTCAAAGTTAGATAACAAAAAAATAATTTTCATTCGAAGTTATAAATAATTTAATTTGTTAAAGCATTTCTCAACTTTTAACCAACATAATTTTGGACCTAATTATTAATATTTTATTCTGAGAAATGAAAATAAAAGCTTCTTTTCATAAATAAATTTTATCATTTGAAACTTTATTTAGGTCATTTATACGAACGACATTATTTTTAAATAATATTGTAAATATCCATAAAAACAATTTTTCGAAGTACCAGGCTGTGTACTACGGTTTTACACACTTTTTTTATCATAATATAACCTCAAAATTTGGATAAAATTTGCAACTTGGATCTATGATACTCTCCTTATACGCAGTTCATGATTGAAAATGTGCCATCTTACGACTCTAATTATGAAAGTAAAAGTTTTATAACTAGAAATAAATCGGAAAAAAACAAGCTAAATTCAAATAATTTCGCATAAAAAAAACGATTGAACCAAAAGAATGTGTTTTGAATTTGTGAATACTATAATTTTCATTTAAATTTACTCAAAATATTGTATTTATTAGTGTCAAATAGAAAATAAATTTTATTACTTGGTATAAAATAATGAAATTATATTTTCTATTTCACAGTTTTTTTTATTAAGTAATTTAACAAAGTGTACTTTTTTCTTATAATCTTATTCAAATTCTTTAAATTGTTCGTTAGATTTTAATATCCTACCAAGGGAACATTCTATAAACACAAGTAATAAATCCCTTTTTTTCCTTCAACCAATTTAATCATACTAATGAAACCCTTCCACTTAACATTACCAGCAACATCCACAAGAAACCTTCTTAAAATAAATAAATCACGCATAACGCTAAAAGATTCACACTAACGTCCCACCTAAGACAAAGCTCCTGAACGCCGATCTGAGTAAACAATGGGCCAGAGTCGGAAGATCGAATCCCCCATCGGCTCGTAACTAGGCACAAGTGTGGCTCGGCGAGTATTTGAGAACGAGTTACGCGCCGCGCGGGCGGACAATGTACCGCTCGTACCGCCGGTAATTCCATTTGAAATCACAGCGCGCGACCCTTGAGAGAGAGTTGGCACTTAATAGTCGGGATTAGGTGAGAGCGCGCGGCTTCGAAGGTTTGTCGAAGGCAGCCGTTCGTTATTATCTTGGCCTGGGTTTATAAGGCAGGAGATGAGGATCCGATCGATCGTCGCTTACTTACCACGTCGGGCCTCATTGTGCAGGCTGGATTTGCTTCCCCGGGCTGTGTCATAATTTAGACGGCGATGAGAGAAGTTGTTTTGGGGGTTTGTTTGGATTAGGGTTTTGTGGAGTTGCGAGGTTATTTTTGTTTAGAGTTGCGTCTGTGCTGTTAATAGATTTTGTTATTACCTTTGGTTTTAATTAAGAGTAATCAACAAATATTGTTTAGAGTTTTGTAAAAGGAATCAGTGCTGTTAGTTTATTTAATAAAAGGTTAATTTAAAAGAAAATTTTTTATTATTTTATATTTATAATATTAGCATGCTTTTTAAATTTTTTTTTTTAATTTTATAATACACCATAATTAAATATGTTCAGAAATTTAAGTAAAATATCATATTAAAGATAATGGAATAACGAAATGCATTAATTAATACAAACATATTTTATGAGGTTGAATTCATTCATTATTCATTAATTTATAGTTCGCTTACGGTAAATAATATTAAAAAAAAATTTATTTTGAGAATAAAAATTTGTCACTTTCTTCAAACAATTGAAACTTTTGATACATTAGATCTTTATTAAAAATTTTCTGTCTTCAAGATGAGCTACTAAACAAACTTGATACTCCAAACCATCCACTTCAAAACTATAATTCTCAAACATTATAATTAGACTCTTTCTCCCACTCGGAGAAAGCTCGAAAACGGTAGCAGTTTCCTCAAGTTTACAGAGCAACACGATAAGAACCCCTTATACACATCTCGCATTAAACGACCTTTAATCAAGAATTTCGCCGTACACACTCCCATTTCCACCTGCTCACAAATGCGTCTTCCTACCCAAAAACCTCTCATTGTACCATTCCTTTTTTCGGCGCATTATAGCCTCGCAAAAAGGGCCTTTTAAGCATTTCGCGCGCGGGCAAGTTAACTCGCGACTAGCCGCGCAAACGAGCCACTTTGATATTACTTCGGCATTTTTAATCCTCCGCAGACTGGCCGACAGCTGTTATATACAACCGCTTTGAGTCTCGACTCTCCCTCCCCCAGCTGCATCCATTCGTCTTTTCAGCCCTTTGAGCCGCCGGATTGACCAGTCCTCGGACATTTCCTTTGAGCCGAGACCGGCAGAGAGAGAGAGAGAGAGAGAGAGAGAGAGAGAAGTGGATGTAAAGCGAGAAAGAGCCCGCGTCGCCCGCTGCGAGCAACCGAGCGCGGCCCAACTTATTTCGCCGCGCATATCAACTTCTCGGCAAGCGCGAGCAACTACTTCAGGAGGTCTCTCGCGAATGACTTCGTGCCGTCGAGAGAACTCCCCCCCACCCCTCTCTATGTGACCGAGCGCATAATTCGACGCCAAGTTTACGGACGTGCGCAGCTGAAATACAGAGGCAGCCGATAGAGGAGAGAGCGCCAAGGCGCTCACGTACTCGTTTCGCGCGACGAGCATTTCCACGGTAATTACAATGTCGGTAATAAGACGAATATATACGCAAGCGCGCGCGCGCGCCGGGCCACCGAGTTTAATTCCCCAAAGGGGAAGTTCGCCGCGCGCGCAACTTCGGCCTTGCGCCGATACACTCCCAGTCGCTCAAGAGAGCGCGGGGAATCCCCGCGCTTGCTAATGCGCTGCAGCCGCCGCTCTACTCTCTCTCTCTCTGCGTTGGGGCCGATCCGTCGTTTATGCCGAGGGACCCCGAGTCCAAGTTCTTGCCTCAACGGCTTGAGCTATGAGCCAGCCTTCGCCTTCTCGAATCGATGAGGATTATTAGAAGCTCGCGCGATGTAGAATGTTGCACGACTAATTAATAACTAATTAATTAGTTAACTCCGCGTGCTGGGACAAGTTTAGAAAATCACGGCGGAATCGGCAGATGTGTTGATACGTTGTTACACGGAGGCGAGGTCAGTTTATTTAGAAATGGAATTTTGTGAAAGCACGGAATGGAGAGAAGAATATGATTATTTTTAAGCACAGTGGTACGCATAGTGCAATATCTACCGGAATAATAAGTGTAATTATTACTTTAATGCTCTTGCGCGTCGTGATACACGCGTATATACTACAAAGTCCGCGACGTTTCAGGCGAGCGTTAAAGCCAAGGCCGAAATCGTGTAATTAAAATAAAAAACCGGCTTCTTTACATCTGAAGTGGCTCGCCCAGCCGTGAGAGCATGTTGCGCGCTAGTCCGCCACTTAGTGATGTCATGCAAACTATAATTATGTTCTATTCACTGCTGGTGGCGAATCACCGAGCGCAGCCGCGCGCTGCTCGCGTGACACGAGCGAGCGCTTTCAAGCTTGCGACGTCCTGACTTCGGGTTCGATGGTAGAAGGGTTTTGGGTTGAGCGATCGGCGATTTTGAAAATTCGTATTTGACAACTGTGTGCGTTTGTGTAGTCGAGAGGGTTCGATTTTTTTTCATTCTGGGTATTTTTGTGCTTTTGTCTTTTTCTTGAATAGTTTTGAGATAATAAATAATCTTGGATGCGAAATTATACAGTCATTATACAAGCTGTACTGACGGCCGATTTCTCCAGACAAATGTTTTTTATAAATAAATTAATTTTTTAGGAAAATGTACTTTTTAAAAAAAACAAAAAATGACTTCTTAAAATTAAACCTAACATAAGTATGAAGAACAATAATAAAGTTCCTTTAAAAAAAATAGTTTTTATTTAATGGAATAAAATTTCTATCCCGATAAAAAATTTCTAGAAATTTCAGAAATGAAGAAGTCTGTTGGTACAATTGTTTTTACTTTTAAATTCTTTGTACATATATTCTTTGATATAAAAAAATACTATATAAAAGAAGTTTCATTTTTTTAAATCGGAAATTGTCCTCTTGTAAAAATATTTTTAAAGTATAATGTAACTTTTAATAAGCTACAATACTACAATTAAAGATCTTATAAATCTGCAATTAAGAAATGTACCTAAATTAAATAACTATTCATGCTTTATGTCACTATTACATGAATATTTAGATACTTTAAAATCCATTATTGATGTTGGTAATCTTGAATAATTATAGTCAAATGATTAATGTCAAATGATTTGATATTTATTGAAATAGTTAAATCTTCTGTTATTCTTTAACTGTACAAGTTGGACTTTCTTCCAGGGTTAATATAAAATTTTAAGTTATTACATTTTTTCTCAAGCATCTTTCTAAGATATCTCACCACTTTTATGAATACAGATGTCGCTGGCCTATCTTTTACAGAAAAATACGTCTGTGACTAATAAGTAATGATGAAAATATTTTTCTTATTTTCTCGTCAATTCGATAAGGTGTTAATTATTTGCTTACTGTAAGTTAAACAAATAATCAATTAAATTATAGCCTCTATCACCTTAACACAATTTCATAGTCAATATGTCACCATTTACTAATGGTAACTGTCGCTTAAGCAAGCAAGAGATTACAACTGTAACCAGCAAATTATTTGTTTCTGAGGCTGCAAAGATAGTAAATTTTCATCTAAAACCTTTCTCAGCCGATAAATTAGGTTATTTGGGAGTACATGAGTCTCTGATCGTAGAGACATGTATTGGAGACGAGAAAATAATTCTTACCTTCTTTGTAAAATCAGGTACACAGTCTGATAATACTTTTGAAACGTTAATATTTCACGAGGAAATAAAATTCTTTGCTGATCTAATGCCGCAAATGATGCAAAATATCGATATTGAATCTTGGACAGCAAAGTGCTATCTGAATAAAGAAAAAATTTTAGTTTTTGAAGACCTGACATTGCAAGGATTTGAAATGAGAACCAGTTTAGATAAAGAACATCTAAGATCGGCTGTGGCTTGCTTAGCTCGTTTTCATGCGGCTTCAATGTTACTAGAGGCAAAATTGAAAAGGCCTCTAACCGATATTTATCCAAACTCATTTAAAGAAAAAATTTTTATAAACGACGATAATTTTGCTTCGAAATGGTTACTTACGGGTATTGAAGTTGTCGAAGCTGTTGCATTAAATTTAAATATGAACCCTAAACATGCTATGAAGGCTTACGATCTAATGCTTGAGAAAATAAAAGTATCGGGAGGAGGAAGGAACGTATTGTGCCACGCTGATTTATGGTCCAACAATATGATGTTCAGCAAGAATGGAAAAAGTTGCCGGTTTGTCGACTTTCAAATGGCTGTGTACACATCTTATGCTATTGATCTAGTACAATTGCTTTACTTGAATACCACCAAAGACATAAGATTAGAATTGGAAGGAGAGTTGATTCGATTGTACCACTCCGTTTTAACGAACATCCTTGAAATTCATGGTTACAGTAGCGATAAAATCATTAGTCTTGAAGACGTTTTTGAAGATTTTGAAGATAAACGAATCTGCGGTCTGGTAACTGCAGCACAATTTTTTCCCATTGGCTTGTTAAACAAGCTGCATGCTGAAGAATATTCAAAGGATGCAGACAGGCTGAATGACTATAAATACGTCAGCCGTAAAAATTTCGTTCTGGGTGTTATGGAGAAAGATACGCGTTATAAAGAAAGAATTGAAGAAATCGTTCAGGAGCTGATTTCTTACATGAAGAATTATTGAATAAAGTAAAGAAATAGAGCTTTTCAATGACTTTATTGGAATTATGCTTTATAAACTTGTATATATTTAAAATAGAAAAATAATTATAAGTAAATTGTACAAACTTTTAATTTTTATGAGGCAACAATTACACTGATACTTCACTTTTTAATACATTTTTTAAATTTGGTTTTTGACCTCTATATGTACAAAGATTTTAAAAGTAAACATACTACATATTTGACAATACGCTAAATGTTTTTTTGCGATTATCTTCTTGACATTTATTAAGAAAATTTTATTTATTTTCAAAATATTCTTCAATTGTTCCGTTCCGAACTGATGAAAAAATTTTATTCATCTTTTATTTTTACCCTTCATAATCTAAAGAATCAAACAACAAAATATCATAAATTCTTTTATAAATTAGATTTCATATGAAAAAAGAAAAAACTTTCAATTTTTTAATGCAAAAATTTATTGTTCAAAAAACTTGAACTTTTCGCAGAAGAAAAAGTAGGAAAAAAACATTTAAACTTTGCGAAATGCAATAGAAAAGTTTTTATACCGTCTATAAGCTTCTATGCGTGAGAAGGAGTTACGGGTTAATTGGTTAAATATACTTTTACTGCATCTAGCATACCTACTTCCTCATTGAGTAAAATAACTGCATTTTTAAAACTTTTTCACTGGCAAAATACTTTATGCATCATTCTTAATAATAAACATTTTTTCAATTCAGCATTATACAAGACTGCATATTATACCAAATTTTCAAGTTTCCATTTCTCGACTAAGTTGAATTTAATTAATATATTAAATCCGCTTGACTTCACAGATCAAAAAAGCAATGTTTCTACACACTCATATGAAAAAAAAAAAAAAAAAAAAAAATAGAAAAAAATCATAACGCCCAAAGCTTACACAACTCGAAGCCATAATCCGGCGTAACGTCAAAATTCCTTATCTCGACGAGTAAAACATTTATCACTCCTCGGGCTCTCCTCTCGGCCGGCGCCGTGTATAAGTTTACCCCCGGCAGATTTCGATTACGCAAGTTTCCGCACCATTCATTCCCGCGAAACTTATTTAACTCTCCTGCAGCGTTATAGAGCACGAGCGGGGCCGCTTTAGCTTGTAAACCAGTCGAATGATTGTGGAAATCCGCGGGTAATTTCAGAAACTTGCATTTCTGTTTACTTGTCAGGCTGGGGCCGGCAGCGAAGTTTCGATTGGACGATAATAAAGTGTAGCGATGTAGCCAGCTCGCAGGCGAGAATGATCAAGTGATTCGAAAAGTTCGGCCTGGGATATAGGAGCGCGCTGATGCGCGCTTTGTACGAGAGGCCGGCCGTAGTATTTCACGGGGCTTTGGAGTTTTATGATCTTCCCGAAGCCGCGCGCTTCGTGTATAGAGGCTGCCCTCGCGGCGGAGTGTATTATGTGTTTGATAAGGCTATTCGAAAGAGTAAATAATTTTAATACAGCTGGTTCGCCGGGGATAAGCTTGAGGGTGGGATTTTAATGCTAGTGTAGTAAAGTCGCGAGTTATTTGACTGTTTTTTGTGGGTTTTATTGTGTCTTTTGGAATGAGTTTCTGTTGGTGTATACTTTGATAGAGAGATTGGGTGTGAAAATGAAAGATGTTAATTTTTAATAACCCGCTCTTATAACTATTTACTAAAGTTCTGCTGGAGCTATTTCATTTGCGCCCTAAGAATCACTCTAAAATGCGTAACTTAACGTTTGCTTCATAAAAGAGAAATTAAACGCCTAAGTTTTCCTCGGGGGCTCCAGAAGTGTGCAGTTAAAGGTACTCAACGCATAAACTTCAAGAGTGCATAAATTTTCTATTTCTCTTATTCCCAGCCTCAATCCCCTTAATTATAACCTCAACCATCACTAATCCAATTTCCAACCCTCCAAATACCCAATCACCACCGACCCCCCGAAAAAACGAAACCAACCAAAATTCCCCTTCACAGCAACACCTCTCCAAAAAAAGTCGATCGAAGCCAGAAAAGCATCCTCGCGAGTCACGTATATCTCGAAATCGTCGCAACAGCCGCTGCTGTCCCGTATGCTATAGTGCAGCTAGCGGACCAGCCCGTATATAACCCGCTTGCGCGCGGGGGTGGCGATGCACACGTACATACAGAGAGAGAGAGAGCCCCCGGAGAGCGTACGCGCGCTGGGTTATAAATCGTTACCTGCCCTGGTCCCGATCACTTTCCTGGAAGCGCGCAACCTAGCCCCCGAACTATACTGCGAGCGCGCGTTTCTGTGTGCGGGGGTGTGTATGTAGGTAGCGACGACTTAAGCGTTTCTTGGGACGAGAGTCGAGAAAGAGACGGCGGGGTAAGTGGAACGGAGCCGGACTGACACTGACGCCGCGGCTGGATTAGGGGGAGCTGGATATCGGCTCTCGCGTGTTCATCGGAATAGAAGTTTTCTGGCGCGGCTGGGGGGGAGGGGGTAGGGTTGAGGTTCTGGATAAACATGTTGTGTTTGAACGATTCGCGGAAGATGGTAGTTGGGTTGATTTTATTATTTATGCGGGGAAGGTCAGGCTGAGAGTGTATGTGATTCTAAAGTTAGAAAGGTCGGGGGTTGAAAGAAGGTGGGTTTAATTATGGATTCAGTGATTGCTTGTTAGCATTTTTGCGGGGGTAAGTCGTTGTTTGTAGAGGAATGTGAAAAAATACTAAAATTAGCTATAGTTCTAGCAAAATTTTGCATGTGATATAGAATTATTATCTTTAATTAATTTTTATTATCTTTCTTCAGTTACTGACCGTCTGATAGTAGAGAAAACATAAAAGTAATTTTTATTTAACCATTTTCTCCGTGTACTTTATAAGAAGATATTTTTATAGTAGATCTATATTGTATGATTGTATCTATTACGATGGATAATTTGAAATAGATAATATGAAGACAATAAAATAGAAAAATAGTTCGTATACTAACCCCACTGAAGCAGTTTTAAACGTAGCTCCCAAGTAGACAAATTTACTTACCTGTAAGAACAAAAAATATAATATTATTTCTATATCACAAAAAGATAATATTTATGTTAATATTTTCAATCAAATTTTCATTTATTAGTTTTACTTATTCAAGTCGTAGATCAAAAGATTTATGTAACATTTAGAATAGCGTGTTTTTATTATTTCTTTTATTAAATTTAAAAATGTTGAAATCCATATTACACTTTTCATAAAAGTTTTAATTTTCTTGATTAATATTTTCCATTGAAAAGATATTTCAAACTTCGAGAGTCTGAAGAAATATTTTATCAAAGGTTCATTGGCAAGTAAGAAGCTGAGATGCAACATCTTAAAGAGAACCTAATACAACTCTTATATCAATGTACATAGAAAATTACGCTTCAGTTTATTGTAAATTACAAAGGATTACATAAAAGAATTTTGTAATTACACAAAAAACTTGTATATCTCCTTAATGGAAGTAAAAATTAAAAAATTGAAACAGTGTTTATTCATGGTTAATGCAGAGCTAATTACATGGCACATGCTACAAAATAAACTTAAAAAGCATAAATTAAAAGCATTTTTAAAAAACATAATCTAATTAAACTTAATTAAATAAAACTTCACAAATGTACATCTAAAACATTTTACTAAATATGTCATTTTTGTTTTTAATGCTATTACAGAGCAGGCGACACCTTTTACGCCGCCCACCGTATTGCAAAAATTCGTACAAAACTAACATCCAGCCCTCAACCATCCACCTACTCAAATCAACAGTTCCATCAGATTAAAATCAAATAAAAGCCCTCATCTCCCCAAAAAACGGCTTCCCTCATTACCCAACATCCCATCCCATCTCCTCCAGCGATAAAAGAAAATTGTTAACGCGTCCGGGCGGCGCGTCTGTAAACGAAAGCCCCGGTAATATCCCTCAAAGACAGCTTCCAAGACGTCCGCGCGCGTAATGTAATCGATACCCCCTCGAAGGAGGTAAAACGAGCAGCGACTTTCTCGCGCGGAAAGAAGCGCGAGGAAGAGATACGTCCGCTCGCTCTTTTCCCCTCTTTAAAGTATCTTTTTCGAGAAGCCGATAAACGCAGATGCAATAGGCTCTCTCGGGCCGCGTACTTGGATCGAAAATACTTGTTGCGCGAAATGACGGTGATACAGCGATTAAAGTTGGAGCATCCGATAATTGCAGTTGGAATGACGATCGGTCTTCCGTTAAGCTTATATATATACACCTACAGCCGGCCTTTCCAGAAGCTCTCCTTGCTTTCTTTATCGACTATCCATTATGCGGCCGATCCAGCGACGCTTGGAAGACGGATTATTTTTTTGCGATAAAGCAAGAGAGGGGGGATACATCTCGTATATATATATACATTGGAGGAAGAAGGCGCTATACTTGCGCTCGGCATGAAACGTCGTCGACGTCGGGGCGGGCACGACAATGCGACGACGGGGAAATTTATGAGTGGGAGCTTGCGCGCGCGCCTGGCTGAATTACGAGGAATGCACGGCAACGAGTTCGAGAGAGGCTCGGCTCCCGACGTAAACGCCGGAAATTCCAAGGAATAGGCCACTCTTTGCAAGGAAGAATTCTGCCAGAGAATTGGGTCGAATTTCGTCGATCTATCGATGCCGCCGAGCGTCGACTTTTATATCGACGTTTTTAAGCTCTGCGCTGGCTTGTTAACTATTGCTTAGTAGCTAATGTAAATATAACGCTTGTTTATTGAATATTGAGGTTGGTTAATTTCGACTGTGGTAGTGCTTTAGAATGAGGTAGTGTGTGGGGTGACTATTATAGATCGAGGAGGAAATGCATATTAAAACTTTAATACCTAGAAATAGAATCGCGAATGGTAATGTAATTACTTAGCGAACTTTCCGACGCGTGCTCATGCGGAGTGCAAAAACGGCTTTACCCGGGCTATTCGAGTTCAATTTCGCGTTGATATATGGAAGAGCCAAAATTGAAAAGTTTGAATATCTATTACTCCAATGTCTTAATGGATCATCTTCTTGTGATAGTTTAACAGATGCATTATTATGCCAATTTCCCTCGATTTCACTTATATTAATTTCACGCACAGTCGTCTCATAAATTTGTCCAGATTATAGGATGAGAAACATAAAAATTGAGATTAGATATAAGTGAGATTTTGATTCCTTTTTATGATTATTTGAAATATCATTACAAAAGACGTAATCACTGTTCTCACTTCTCACAATAATTTCAAACAATTACATACAAATTAATTTGTATCTGATTAATAAATGAAATAATTTGAATTTTACTCATTTACTAGTAAGGAGCACAGGTTATAAAGAGAAATTCATCTTTGAATTACAATTTTATTCATCGGAGCAGCTGAGTCTCTACGGGGCAGCTATACTTATTAAGCCTTCAACGTTCATCAGTTAATAATAGCTATTATTAACTGATGAAAGTAAAATTGATTTATAAGAGGAAAAGCGTATTTAATTGTTCAAACACATTATGATATTATAAATTTTGTTATATAATTAAATGTAATTTTTAGTTGTACATTCCAAAGTTTATAATTCTCATAATAGAAGTTGAGATTCTCTGATTAAAATAAAATGTGTGAAAATATTTTAAATATACAGCTTGTAAACTTTGCTTTATTCCGCAAGCCATGCTATGTATACAATGTCTGTAAATATGCTTTAATTGAACATTATAATGCTAAGTATTTTGAGAAAATTTATTCTGTGTATTAATTTAAAAGTATATTAAAATATTTACGAAACAATTTCAAAACCATACGATCAAAAATACTTCAATGATTTCTCATAATATTATGTTCAGTATTGTAAAAATTTAGCATCCTTTAACTTCTGTAATTTATTACGAAATAAAAACATTCTACAGAACATTTTTGAGAAATTGTTCAGTTAGAATGTACTATTAAACTTTTTTTCAAATTAAAATACTTTACATTCAAACCAGTAATTTTCACTCTACTCATAATGTGTGCAATTACAACTTTCTTCGAAATGCTTAATAATTGCGAGTTTTTTTCAAACATTACTAGGAAAGTATAAATTAAATTCGTACAGGTAAAGTTTCGTGCATCAAATATCTTTTGTATAAAATAAGTATTTCACATAGTTGTCAATAAACTAAATTGCAAATATACTTAAACGACCTACAAAAGGCGTCCTACATCGATTAATTCATTCATTATAAATCTATCGTTGTTTAAACACATGCTGTTTAGTACAATCTTCAATAATATTTCAACGTCTTTAATATTGTTCATTTTCCTCTTAAAAAATTTTAAATTATAAATTTTCATCCCACCTACCCCGCCATACAAGCAGATCCCCCACATACATTTTCGCCAAAATCCTCCGTAAATCTAAAGTCGAAGCATACCGTAATAATTAAACCGTACCGAATACAATTACTGCCCATCTAATTTGCATTTATCGCCAACGCCGCCGAAAGAACCATCCAAAGTTCTAAGCGCCCCTAAAAGCCTCTTATCCTCAAAAACGAAACACCCACAGCTACCCTCCCAAGAATAATCCAAGAAGTCATTCGTCCCAGCCATTCGTCATCGAATTAAGATTACTCCAGAGACAAAAAAAGAAAGCCACCGCGCTCACGAAGAGTAAGTAATACTTCCTCATCTCAACGCCGTCTGCTGAGCTAGATTTCAATTCGTCGCTCGCGCGATCGAATTAAGATGAAACGGAAGTTTAATTTCGCAGAAATCATCGGACTGCAGCGGAGCAGCCGGCGCGGCCGGATGCTGTCGCGCCCTGTAAAATAAAGCGAGCGCGAAAAAACGAGCTCAGAAGAATACGATCTCGTCCCGCCTATCTGCCGACTATAGCTATACAAGATCCGACTCTGGGGTAATAACCGAGCTTGCAAGCTCCTAGTTTCAGCGGAGGAGGAAAAGTGCCAAACGAAGGGATGGTAGAGAAGGAGGCTTGAAAGTTTATTTAGCATTGCCAGACACGATGGCTGATGATGGGGAAAGGAGCGAGAACAAATATTAACTGCATCTATCTGGGCAGCTTTTTATCAAACTCTGTGTGTGTGTTTGTATATAGATGAGGTAGACGCCGACAGAGCTTGCGATTTATTCAAGTCCGCTTTGCATAATCCAATCGCTCTCCCGACACCCCCACTTCGTTTCTCATCAAAGCGTAATCCTCGAGCGCTAATTAAGACATTTCGGAATTTGACGTTCTGACTCGCTGCCACTTCAATAAGACGCTGGTGCTGAGCCAGCCCTCATCCTTCTGTGTTTGTGTACGCGAGTGTGTGGGTCTCCCCTTTTACTCGCTCTCCCCTCGTCAATGTCGATGTCTTCTGTATACAGCTGCTTTCTCGGAGTATCTGCCTCATTCGGCCTATCATTCTTGCTTAATCTTATCCTATACAAATTGATCCTCGATCTTTTTGTTTACTGTTACTGTTACGTTTGGTTTTGTCTTTTTTATGGTTTGTCGTTTATGGTAAACATTATAAATGCAGTTAATCAGAAATTATAACGTTGAAATTCAAATTTGCATTAGCTAGAAAACAACAAGTTAATCATTATAAAGAATTCTCAAAATTTGCTTTTCGGACTAACTACCGTATTCCCAAGCGAATTTTCAAGTTTCCCTTCTCGTAACCGTAACCAGCAGCAACTGTCAACTTCATTCATCGATAAAGCCAATCAATTTATTCATCGATCGATCGCGAAAGTTCCAATTAGGGAACGCGCGCTCGCGTACTGATAGCCGTGTATATATCTGCTTTCGGTTTCTCTTCTTCGCAAAAGCGCCTTCAGCGCTTGCCGAGTAACCTCCATGCCATATTCAATATCTGAGTTTGATTTGTGCGTTATGATATGCTCGAACAAGGCCTTCGTTCGGTTTCGCCTCGCGGCGCGCAGTGTATGCGTCTTAAGGGAGTAGTCTCTCTTCGTCTGAGCTCTCTCTCTCTCTTCTCTGCTTTATCAGATGCGTATACGCATGGGGACTGCCTTATGCATGTACATGCAACCGCTTCGTTGCAATGACGGATACAGCATGAAATGAAAGTTTTTGTCTATTAGGATGTTGTTTTGAGCCTTTTGTCGTGAATGGCGTTTGCTGGTAGAGATTGTTACATCGGTTTGATATTGGATTTTTGAAACAATGGATGGATTTGCGGGGAGATTGAAAGACGTATTTTGTTGAACAATCGATGATTTAGATGTATTTGTAATCATGGGAATTTTTGAAGTATCTATTGTTTTATGCTTTTTATTTTATTGATGAATTAATAGTTTTGCTAATAATAATTTTTCAGTTAAATATGAAATAATTTAAATAGCCGTTACTTGATATTGGTTTGTCTACCAGCGATCGCGTTTATTATTGCATTGAATTTTGAACAGAATCATTCGTTATCGTCAATATTACGGATATCACTGATAAATAATACAAAAGTACTGAATAAATTATCAAGATATACAATCGGCCCGAATGAAATTATCAAATTACTTTAAAATATTCGTACCATCAAACTAAAACATGAAATTTCCCACTAATCAAAACGTTAATAACCACAAACATTCCAAATCTTCGAAATTTTAGGCAACACTAATTACCCTAAAAGCATAAACTCCCACCACTTAATACACCAATACCTCAACACGCGTTATCCAGCCAAATATGCCCAAAAACTGGCGGACCTCCAAAAACAATCCCGCCTCATAATCAATCCCATTAAAAAACGCAATACACAAAATCCACCTTCACCAGCCCTCCAAACCTTCCACAATCAAATCCCGAATTAAAAACCCAAGCTCTCACCGAATCTAAACCATCTCCCCGAATGAATCCATCGCCTCACTCGGATCAGCTATATATTCGTCCGTTACACCCACTCCCGGCTCAGAATAAGCCGGGGCGAAAATGGAGAGAAACGGAAGAGTCGTTTGTACCACGAAGCGCGAGGTCGCGATTGCGTGCGGGGCGCAAGCTCTAGGCCCGCGCGCGTCGCGCCTAGCATGCCTATATACCTCAGCCAGCGCATGCCGACATGCTAAGACGATAACTTTTATTCCCGATTACGGAACTCGCGCGCGAGCGAGCGAGCGAGGAATCCCCGCTGATTGAATCTTCAGCAAACATTTTGATTCTTCGAGGCGGAATGTGCAGCGGAGGCCCCGAGGCTGGATTTACGTGCGCGATGAAATTCAAGTCTCGCGGAGAGGGAGCTATTGGAACGGGAGCTTTTTATTGTGGTTTCTTTTGTTTTCGTGCTTGGAATTCTTGCGCGACGTGTAATGGGACAAATTTGAATTACGTGGAACGGTGGGTTTTGTCGCGAGGGATGTTATGGTATTTTTATGGGTGTTACGGTGCTGATTTATCGGAGCGATTCTGGTGGATAGTTAAATAGGATTTTGATGGAGCTATACGTGAATAATTACGTGGCTGAGACCTTTTTGATTTTCTGTCTCGGGAGGTTAGTTACAGCATAATGAAAATGGATCTGCTCATATTATACTTATGAAAGTTGAGTAATTGGAGAATATAAAGATAGAAAGAAAGAAATTACAGCGGCTCATTACACAAATTACTTTAAAATAGCCCGAGCGCGGCGCTTTCCCTGTGTCTGCAGCTGATGCCGAAATGAAGTTTTTCGGTTTGAACTTTTACGTTCTTAAATTATTTTTCTCTACTTTAAATTGAACTACTTTTTCAGGCTTATGTTTCACCACTCCGTTTACAAAGTTCAAGAATTCATCCCATTTTTTCCTCTCCCTCTCTCTCAAACCCGCAATCCTCAAGTTTCTCGAATTGAATAACTTATTTGTAACACAATATCTTAACCCGACATTACAACGTAATCCTTTCCTCAGCAATCTTATTTCCACGTCCCGCCCTAAAGACCCACGAAAAGCAGTATCTATTTTCTCCCGAGCGAATATCATTAAAACACAAAACCAAACGCTCAGGCAGCACCGGTTATAAAGCTCGCTTTTACCTCACCTCGCGCCGCCCCCAGCCTCGACTCCAACTTTTGACGTCTGAGCGTATAAAAGCGCGTAATGCGGGGGTGGCGACACCGTTGATTTACCGAAAGGAATAATTCTCCTGCTCGCGCGAATTTTCCCTCGCCCGTAAAAGAGAGAGGGGGGGGGGCGAAGCTAGAGAGAGGAAGAAGAAGCAAAACAGCGCTGGAAAATTGCGCGAGTATAGCGCTAAAACCGCGCGCTCGCGGCCCCGAGGCGAGAATGCGCGGCTGGCTCCCTCGTGCTTTATTTGCTCTCCTCGAACGGTTATAAGGCGGCAGCGAGGTGCAAAAGAAAAAAACAATCTCCGATCGCTCCGCTCGCCTCCGAATGTATACGTGCGCCGCGGAGCGAGAAAACAAGGCGAGAAGCCTCGATTCATTGGTATATAAGAATGAATTCCGCCGGTGGGCGAAACAGTGGCTGAGGGAAAAAAATTACTTCGTTGCGAGGGAGGCGGAGAAAAAATAAAGCGACGCGGGGGTGGGGAGGGAATTGCGAGAAGCTCAATAAGAGGAACGAGAGAGGTTGGGAGAAGGTAGTTACATGGTGTGTGAGGCGCGCCCAAGTTTTAATTGAGTTATTGCGCTCGGCCTCTTTTCTTTTCTCATTATTTTGCAATTATAAAATACAAATTGCGGCTATAAAAGCGCGATGAAAAGCATCTGAAGTGGGAATCGCGTGGATATTAATGGTTAATCTGTGATGGGGAACGAGGGGAGGAAGTTTATTTGTGAATAATGTCTGAGGTGGCTGCTGCTGCCGATTAATTTATTGGGTTGGTTTTAGAATTGTAAGGAATAGTTTATTATTATAATTATTTAGTATTGAGTGAACGAAAACTTAATAAAGGTACTTAGCTGATTAAAACTGATTTATTTTCTTTTTGTAGTAGCTTTGCATTATGCCACGTAAAATATTTGTTAAAAATAAGTAATAACCTTTTGATATTTCATTTCCTCGCGAGGCCAAGCGCTTAAATCTTTGATAGAATAACCTATAAACTCTGTTTTATTAACCTCCATTAAAACTTTTATATGCATGCATTCCCAAATATCTTAAAATTAAACACCACAAAAAAACTCGCTCGCCACTAAATCCCGGCAACCTCTCGCCTACAAAAATCCGCCGTTCGAGCTGTATAAAAACCACTCGTCAACATTTCTTATACATTCCTCAAAAGAAAATCAATCCCTCCTCAAACTTTCCCCATAAAACCAAAGTCCCATTCTTACACCCATCCTTCAGAAACAGAAACTCCTCGCTGTCGCCATCGGAAACCCGTCATTAACGAATTCAAAAGAAAACACAAAGGGGAACGAGCCCGCAGCGCCACAACGAAGAAAAAAAATTACCGCGCGCGCGTGCACAGAGGGGAGAGACCGAAAAATGCGCAGCCCCACGTGGAAAACGAGTCGTCGCGGTTTTGTAAAACAATAAGCCTGGAGGGCCCCTCGACTATCGCAAGGAGGGAGACAGCGCTAGGAAAGTACCGGCGTCGTCGTGTAACGCGAGCTTCTTCAAGCTAGTGTTGACGACTCTCTCCATGTGAGTGGTGTAGGTATGCGAAGAGGGTATGTGGAGGAGCGCTCGCTGGTATCTCGGGAAGCGCGCATGGAATCTGTGTATACGTGACCGAGACTGGAGGATTTTCACGGGACGTGTCGAATTTTCATCTTCGAGGAGGAGATCTGAATTTGGGAGCGGGCTGGGAATATGTTTTTGCGGGGATTTGATGGCACGTGCGCTGGGATATTATTGCGTAGTTGAAAATCGGTTTGAATTTGTGAAGTCGCGTTGCGGGGTTCGTATTTAAATGGGTGCAGATTAGTTGGATGTATTTTTTTTGTTGAAATATTGAATTTATATGAATATTATAATAATTGTGGGATTTTTTAAAATAAAATTTACAAGAAAGAAGGTTGATTCCTGTATTTTGCAATTATTTATATAAAAGCGTTAGCAAGCTGTAGTTATAAAAACAATAAATGAAATATTAACTGAAAAAGATATTGAAGCAAACAATTAAATTTTCTCCAGTAATTAAATAAAATATTTTAACTTCACACAAGTTATGTTCGAAGCCCTACAATTAATGCAAATATAGAAACTTAAACACGTACTTTTTAAAAATTTACTGAAAAGAATTATTGCGTGCACGATTTCTAAATAAAAAGTTCTAGGGATTCATTAAAAAATTGAAAAGAAAAAGGAAAAAAATAATTCCAGCAATAATTATTCAAACGGGCTGACGTCAGTAATAACGTTCAATATCCCGCGTATTCATCGTTCCCAAACAACATCCAGCCCCGCGCAAAACATCCCACGCAATCTCCGATCTCGCAAGAAGCCCGAGCCGTTTCAACCCATTTCGCGCAAGTTCATAATCGCAAGCTCCAAATACAGAGCCCCGGCAATGCGTCCTCCGGCTTCGCGCTCAGAAAAAGCTCGTATAATACACACACGTGCAACTCAAAGCTCGCAAGCTCGAGCGAAAAACTCTAAAACGGGCCGTCGCAAAAAAGCTCAGGCAACTCACAATATCAAACTCGAGCTTTCGCAAAAAAGCTCACCCGCACCGATTCAAATCATCCTCGCCTCTCTTCCTTTTAATTCATTTTTTCCCGCGCTTTTTACATTCGATGCAAGCTTTCCGCGCGTCACGCACTCGCTCAACACCCTCGGCAGAATGCATCAAGCCGTGTATACACACAAGCTACAGAGTTGCGCGTCGAAGCAGCAGCAGCAGCAGCAGCAGCAGGAGCACTAGCGTCGTGGCCACGCGTCGGCGCGGTAAATCAATCTCGGCTCGCCGCGAGGCAATAGCTCCGGCTTGGCGACGCGCCGGCTACGTATGAAAATTAAAACGGTATATCACGGGGAAAATCTGGTTAGCCGAGGAGCTTTAAAAGAGCATTATGGCGCCTTGGCTTGCCGCCTCCCCCCTGAGATTGTGCGCGCATTTCGTTAAACTAGCGGCCTCGTGTTTACTGCCTGCGGCGTAAAGTCGCGCGCTCCGGCCGGCATATTTCATTGTTGCTCGGAAAATGTTTTCGCCCGTCTGCTCGTACGTATTCCTCACTTTTCACCGGGAAACGCGGGAGATAGAGGGAATAAGCGCGCTGCGCGAGTGCACGGTCTGGAGGCTAATGAAATGCACTTTGTGTCATTAACGAGAGGGCGCAAGCAGGTAAAAATATGAACGAGCGAGCTTGCAAGCTCGCCGTTCTTTTTTCCTCTCTCTCTCCTCTCCCCCTTCATTTTTTTCCTCTTCTCTCTTGTTTTGTTCAATTGTCGCTTTGAAGATTCATTGACACTTTGCGCAAGCTCGAGCCCATTGTTAGTCCCTCGTTTGCCCCGTCGCTGATGAAATAATGCGGCCGCCGCTTTGCGCGATTCGTCTATAATAATAAAGAGCACGAGAAGAGGGGAAGAGAAAGAGAGAAAAAAAAGGTGAGCGGCGCGAGGTAGTAAAAGAAGAGGAAAGAATAATGAATTCACGACTAGAGAGAGAGAGAGAGAGAGAGAGCACAATGGGGGCCCAAAGAGCCTCCTACGTGTGAATGCCGCGAGAGCTTCCGCGTTGGAAATTGAATTAAAATTCTTAGAGACTGACAAGCAGCCGCGGCGGGGATAATGAATGATACAGACCGAACGATAATTAACCAAATCGTGAAACGCGATTCGTCACGGGGGAGCGAGTATACAAGCCGACAGCTCGAGTATTTATCGCGTATTCTCCCAGCTGTTTCCGTATATATCCACTCCCTCCCCCGCCTCCTGAGCCCAAGAAACAAAGAGCCGCGACACGAATTCGTGAGCGTGATTACGCCCTGGGCGGCGACTCTGTGCCTGTTTCGAGACTCGCTCATTTCTCTCCTTTTTTTTTACGTTCTTTTGTAAATTTAGTTTACACTCGGCCGGTGGGAAAGGGGGAAAAACAATAGGAAAATTTGAGGAACAGTTGTATTTTACGGCTGGACGATACTTCGCGCGAAATGGTTGAAAAAGTGGCACAGTTTTTTCCGCCACAGTCATTGTCAATGCTGTCGCGCGCTGCGGCGGTGAGGGTAGAAAAAAAAAACGTTGCCCGTAAAAAGTTGACCCACTTGCGGCCGCCTTTTTTTATACCTTTTTATTGCTTAAGTTATTGCATCATTATTTGTAACGGGGAGAGCTAGAGTAGAGCCTTATGGATTCAGCGGTAAAAAAGAAAAAGAAAATAAGTGTTTATTAGGCGGGGATATCAAACTCCACACTCTAAAAATACACACCCGTGACGATGTAATTTGCCTTTGATACCACCTGGAAATAATAGCATTCGCCCAAAGTATAACAATACGTTATAATTAACTCAAACACAGAATCCTCAAGAATAACGCATAAAGCCAACCCTTCCTGAATTCCTCAACAAAAATATCTCGACTTCATATCGAATTAAGCGTCGAAAATCCAAGGCACGCGCCTCCTTCTGTCTCCGCCGCTTTGTTTCTCTTTCCCCGGCGGCCGCCTTTATTTAATTGAATAATTAAGGAACGAGAGTGCCGGAAACACGTCGCTGAGGATAACGCCGGGACTCGCGCAGGCGCGGAACAGATGCAGCCGGCTCTTAAAGAGCGCGCGGCAAGCTGGGCCATCGCGAGGAGACGTGATCCGAAAGGACACCTTGCTGGCTCTCGACTATTTTTAGAGAGAGGGGGAGATTGTGGGATCTTCTATTTCTAAGCTTGAGCTTTCTTTGTGTTTGTTGTGTTAGGAAGGCGGGCGATGCAGTTTTTAAAGAAGGTGCTTGGCGCGTGCGGGAATTGTTTTTTTTCTACGGGTGGGTCCTGTTTATGCGAGATGGGTTTGTTTGCGGAGAGCTTTTGGGGATGGCTTTGTGACCTTTTTTTGTTTGTTAGTGTTTGATGAGGGATTTGATAGGGATGTTAAAATTAGAGGTGAATTTTTTGAAATTGAAAGTGAGGGTGAGGGAAATCTGAGGAGAGTAACGTTTTGGTTGGCTGAAGTTTTTTATATTAATTGGAGGCCAAGTCCATTTTTACATATGCTTGAGAAAATGCACTAGTGCAACTAACTAATGTTTAATTCTAAAGATCAATAAACATATTTACGTAAATAGTATTTGGACAGTACAAAATCCAAGGGTATCTAAGCCTGTTATGTTGAAATTACAGAAATATGCATCTTTCTTCGATAAAAAAAGAACATTTTTCAAAATGAGCGTGGCTTCTTTTGGCACTGAGAGCTCTAATTATCTACCGATGCATTTCGATCCGGGGTTTATTTAAGTTATCAACTACAAGTTGGAACTTTGTACTTTAAAAATTCTAGGTTTAGTTAGATGAAATGAAGGAGAAGGTGGAAATAAACTTATATATTTAATCAAAACTCGAAGTAAAATAAGCAGTTAATTTAAAGATTGGATGCTGCTCTCAAAACTTTTCAAAGCTGTTCTAATTTCATAATTCAATTAGTTTTATTGTTCGTTTGCTTACTAATACTATATATGCTTAAAAATAATTCATGACTGATATGACCTAAATTTCATCCAGAAATAATAATGAAATAATCATTATGTTACATTAAATAATTAAATAATTTAATTAATTAATTATTATTCACGATAATTAATTTATAATTAAAATGACAAGAATTCATTATATCATTAATTTCAAATTTTGAATTTTATTAACTTCTACTTGTTAACAAGAACGAAAACATCTATATATTCCAAAATTCCAAATTAAATAGAAAAAACTAGATTTCCAAAATTACCGGTATCTACAAAACATTAAAACCGCCCTGAACTCAAAACACACGATTACCCGGAACACTACAAAGAGCAAATACCCACCCACGAAATCGACAATCGCTCGTGACACACATATTACCAGCGCAATTTCCAACCCGCCTCACAATTATTCAAATCACAATCAAACCTAAACGCCGCTCCCCAGAACAAAGGATCCAGCTCGCGCATCCGCAACAATTTCGCGCAAAAGCTTTCCTATATCAAGATACCGTATTCGTTTGCGCTCACGTATACCACCCCCACGCGCATAATGCATTTGTTCAGCGAGTATTAATAACGATACAGCTCGGCGTGGAAACGGTATAAGTCACAGTTGGGGGTGGCAGCAGAGCTCGGGACGAGGAACGCGTTGGGGGCGCAAGACGACGGGGTTATTAACAGGATAATTAGGCGCAGCGACTGAAAACGCTTCGCCGGTAATTAAAGACGGGCCGAAGCGAACGCGTGAATGAGGGGGGAGGGGGGTTCAAGTCGCGGGAGTAGTTGTGTATATAAAACGAGCCGTCGAGTCGTGCGGGGAATGCGAGCACGCGCGAGGCTATGATAAAGAGGGAAACGAGGTAGGTACGAGGGTTGAGAGAGAGAAAGAGAGAGTGGCGAGGGAGAGATCTTATTTGTCGCGGGTGGATTATGTTGTGCGAACTAGACTGCCGAGGGTGGACCGGGATATGGGAGGGGGCTAGCTGATGTGTTATTGGTGATTACTTGTTGGGTTTGGGTTAGATGTTGTATTGAGGATTTGTTGAGGGGATTAAGTATTGAGGTTGTAATGTTTATGTCTTACTGGTTGGGTTGATTATAGTTTATTTAGATATTTTTTTGATGAAATAGTTGTTACTATTAAAAACTTAATTATATTTTATTTAATTTACACTAATCAATTGATATTTTTTTTTTATTTATTTAAAAGTAATTACTCTTGAACAATTTAAAATTCAGTATTATGACGCAGTAATTATTTCTAACATAAGGTATAGCAGAATTAACTTAACCCTTATGTTTTTGAAAACTGTCATTAAATTTTAAGTCACTTAATGCCCGGCTATGCTTTGCCAAGTTTCACATTTATGAACTAATTATAATAACAATTAAATTAAGAAAGTAATTTTAAGCTGCTAATATTAATAAATATAAATTATAGTAAAAATAATTGAAATTTTTTATTTATTTTACTGAAAACTCAGATTGATATGAAACAACAAGAATCTCTGCATTTGTTTAAAAATTACAATAATTTATTGGCGTCGGTATCATTTACTTAATGCAAAAATTAATGAGCAATAAAAAATGGAACGCAATCGAACACTAATAAAAGGAGGATGCCCACGGTTACATAAGAAAACTGCCCCGATAGTTGAACGTACATAACCTGTACCATCGTGTAAAGGGCAAAAAACTAAAGCGATTAAAAAAAAAGGGAAGTTTCTAGATACAGGGAACCCTGAGAAAATCGTAGTTGAAGTTTGTCACTGTAAAAACGCGATATAAATGGAAAA
>UELX01003000.1:0-26334 GCA_900480035.1 Eupelmus urozonus
GGTAATCGTCAGTTGGGACCGATCTATTTGCTCGAAATTGTCGTAGGCAAAACTTTCGCGGGCCATTTTAAAGTCAACAAGATCAGAGATAAAGTCAGCCGTGTAAAAGAATGACAAAAGTGCGAAACTGATGAAAAAAATTGACTGAATCTTAGTAGCAGGCTCAATTGTAGTGTCACTACCTACCAATAATGCCGTAATGTTAAAAGGGTTCCAAAACTTGCTCTTACATTTAAACAAAATCTTTATTACAGTGACTCCAAATAAAATAAAGAGCATGATAACTAGGTAAAAGAAAGCTTCAAGAGGCATTGAAAGTTTCGCGCTCTGCTGGAAAGGGACGAGTGCCACAATTTGTTCACAATTGTCAAGAATCTGTAGTCCAACTGAAGTGTCAAATAGCGTACTTAATAATATACGATTTACCATTATATTCACTTTTTCATCACGCATTAGGTTGAAGGACATACCCAATGATAGATCGAGTAATTTGTGGTAGACTGAGAAATTGAGTTTCCTTAATGCCGTTTTGATTAGAGCCACGTTATCGTCCATTAAGAATTTTGAGTTACCGCGTTCGGCTTTACCTAGAGTGAATGGGTGGCCATTGGTATTGAGAAGTTTGTCCGGAAAAATATACTTGATATTTTGGAGAGGAACTACTGTGAAGATGTTTTCAAATGGATTAAAGATTTGTATTATGGGCGTGGGACATTTTTCTTTCATATTTAATGCGATAACAGAAAAATCTAAGAACTGCCATGTTGACCAGACTCCTTTAAAGATAATTTTAAGTTTATCTGGTGTGAATGCAAAAACAAAGTTAATAATCAAGCATTTCGGTCGACTGCAGTATTCAGATATACTTTTCAAAAAAAGCATAACATTATAAATTATTTGCACATTTTTGTCCGAATCTACTTCATCAATGATAATAATATAAACTACAGATTTCGATGGATTTCGTAGTATAGGAAACATTATCTGGAGACGAGTCGAACTATTTATTATACTTGGATCTACGACACTTGAAGGTATCTCTTGCGTTATACCTTTTATGATCATTCCAGCTGTTGATGATCGCTGTTGCTTCAATGTAAAAATTATCATTTGACGATAATCCCGAAATTCATAATTTATTTTATCGGATAGCAGATTTATCCACTCGCAAGTATCTCTATCAAATCTGGCCAAAATTTTAGAAGTACTCATTATTAGTAATAACAAACAAATATATTCCATATTTGTACACTTAAAAACAAGTAATCCAAAGATTCAGTATGGAACTAAACATTGAATATAAATGTTTAAAATGTTTCCTTTTTAATGGTGTTTTTAATACAATTACTATTATTATGAATTTTTTAACTCACATTCTGAATTATTATATGAATTTTTAAATTACAATATACCAAATACATTAGCGTAAAGCTCAATTACATTACGTTTATGATAACGATCAAGCACATAGTTGATATTTTATTTTTTGTATTATTTTCCGTTATGTTTTTCTTAAGTTCTTTCATCAGAGTAATAATAAGAAATAATGTGTAGATATTAACATTTTATAATTACCTTCTTCATTTTTACAAATCTCTTTTATTACCTTAATTTTATGCATATAAAGTGAAGTAAAAAAATTAGCTGATAATTCATTGACTGATAGATCCCTCAAAGTTCTATTGTTTCTTCATATTACATAGTTTAAGTATGCAGTACATTAGACATTTTATCTGATGACCAGAATGCATTAATATTTATAAAAATCATCACTTTTTGCTTTTTTAATGAATAAGCTTCGTATTGGTAATAATTTTTCATTATTAATTTTAACATTATAAGGATTCTATAACCTTGGGAGAGTCAAATACAGGCTTTTAAAAAATTTTCGTTTGTATATATATGACCCAAATTTTAAATTCCGTTATAGTTTCAATCTACTTAATGAATCTTTAACAAGTTTTCTGTATTCATATATTTAAAAATGATTTGACTAATAAATTCAACTTTTGAATATACAGAAGTAAACAACATTAAGAGCTTACCTTTAAAAAGATATAAAATAAGTAAGTATGCTTAGCAATTCTTATTAATCTGTAATTTGAAATTTCAATCTTTCTCAACATAATTTTATAATAAAAAAGTTCTGAAGTTTTAATAGTTTTATAAAGTTATAATATAAATATAACTAAATCATGAAATATAACTATCATGAAAGCTCGGTATTAGAATGAGATGAAATCGTGAAACAAATGTCAAGTAATTAAGGTTCTTTAATATCCATCGTGACTATTAATAACATTACGTTAATAATTTGAATAACAACTAATTATTTATAAATCTGCATATTCCTCTGAAATAGAAACATATTTTTTTCAACACGTGCATGAAAAAGGCCCTTTTTCCAACGAATACTATAAACTAAAAGCGTAATTTGTAAACTACGAAATGAAACCTAACCTAACCTCCGAGGTCGCCTTAACATATAAACTACCATTTGGAAGAGTTTTAGAATTGTCTATTTTTTTATCGATCTGAAATGTCCCCTATATAAAGGGGTTGACGAAACTGGAGAAAAAAATATAAGGAAAATACTAAAGTTATCTGCTACGAACTTAAACTTTATTTTACCTTCTTTCATTAAACAAAAAGTGTTTATTGAAACACCTTGAATGTTTGTAGAAAATAGATAAAAATGCATTAAAAATACAAAACTGCCACCAACATCCCATCTTCACTCCTTCCCTAAAACTCTGCCAAAAACAATCAGCGATCGGCCAATATTTATAATCCAACTTACCTCCACCCTCCTGATGATACCCCAGTTCTCGCAGCACGAAACGCTGACATAATTACCTATTCATTTCCGCGCGCTCTAATTGCATCGTTGCCGCACGCGCGAAAAGGATTAGCGGAATTTCGCAGAGGATATTTCGCGGATGTCAGAGTGTCTATGCTCGCGCGCTGCAATATATACGAGAAAAGCCACTCAAATTAAACTGAGCCACGGACGGCTACATGTGCGTATGTATAATTTAGTATCGCGGCTAAATTTAAATGCCAATCCGGCCTGTTCGAGGGTACAGGTGATGTCAGATTTGATGAACGGGTGTGGGTGTAACAGCTGACTGTTTGATTTTCTTTTGAAATGGAATGATTATGTTGCATGGAAAGGTTTGTGTTTTTGCGATAGTGCGCTGTGTGGAGGCGAATTCGTATCGTTGTATTGTCGGTTTGGATTGCGCCATTTGGAGGAAAGAGTTTTTCGAGATCGGGATCTGTTTAACTGCAAAATGCGGCATATCGGATACTATTTATCGGATGAACTCGCGCGTAAAATTTTCGTGAGATTTTTCCGGGTTCTATTACGTTTAAGGAGCGGGGTTAAGATGTTTTCAGAGTTGTGTATGCTTTGATGCTTTTTTCAAATTTTGTGAATGTAAAAGTTATTTTTAAAAAATGTAAAATGTATTTTATTTATTTCTTTTTCTTGTATGTTAGTGCGAAGTTCAAACGTACTTTTTTATATTAAAATATTTAGATGAGAGGTATGAAATAAGTTCTTATGAAAATTTCAGAATGCGATAACTGATAGTTTTCACATTTGAAAATCTGAATGTGAAACTAGAAAAATATTGTATAAATAGAAATTTACTGCTCTAAACCGAATTTCCCTCTGTTTGCAATTAGTTTAGTTCTTTCAAAAACAGAAAAATTCTTAGATTTTGATTTTTGAAAAATAAATCTGTTCAGGAAAGCAGCGGGGCTACAAAATAAATATTTATGTATACGTTGCTTGCAGAAAATTCTGCAACTTTTTATAAAGGATGATTATTTTTTATTTTATTAGATTTAAAACAAACAGATAATTGGTTTGGTTTTATGAAATTAAATATAAACTACTAAAATATTACTTTCTTCCGTTTATTTACTGAATTTTCAAAAATATGCCGAATTAAATTTTGAATAATGATTGGCAGCATTTCATTTTTAAAATTCATCAATTTAAACTAAATTTAAAATAAAATTTTTTTATATCAGAATTGTTTATTCCAGGATTATTATTATTATTCCTCTCGAATTTTCAGAAAACCAAATTGTTTGAGAGTCAATTAACCGATTATTTTAACAATAATAGAAAAAACTCAAAATAATATTTTCCATATTTCATTTTCAAAAACACCAACTTTTGATAAAAAAACGTATTTGTTCTAATTGAGATTCAAATAAGTTAGCAGTAAATTTTATTACAACAATTATCTCAATCAATGCACATCCTCCCGGATATAGATAAATCTCGAAGCCCTTTACCCGCATACCCGCAAATCGCTCAAGTTCTAAAGCTATATACCCTTTGCAATATCGAACTTCCAACAACAATCTCTAATAACATCCACAAACGCATTCTGCCTCCCAACTTTTCATCCCTCGCCAAATAAATCCCATCCATCGAAACCAACATCATAACCTCCTACGCCGCATCTCCCCCCTTAATAATCAAGCATAACCATATAAAATCAATCTTACCGAGACTAGACGTAACCGCTGGCAGAACAGTGCCAGGCTGGCTCTTGAGGCAGGCGGCAGCCGGATGTGGTGGCGAGGGTGTCGGCCTCGTCAAGCCGTCCTCCTGGCCGTCTATCGAGTTGGCCGTCGTCGCGGCCGTCGGCGAGTTGGCCGCCTCGAGGCTGGACGCCGGGCTGAGGGGCGCCTCCGCCCCGGGCTGCAGCTGCTGGCCGTTGTTGCCCTCGCGGCCCTGGGTGTTTAGGATCTGCATTTCCCACATCTGCTCCTGGCGTATGTCGTCGTTGTAGTCCTGTTATGAGAGGGGGGTTTGGATTAGTGCGGGTGGTATTGAATGGGTTTTTGCTTTCGTGTAGAATAAAATTAAATCGATCCGACGGGGCCGATAATTTGGAAAATAAATTTTGGTTATCTTATTGCAACGTTTCGTTGGCTTGGTCTGCCTACCTGGGGTTTTTGCTTTCGTTCGGAGTGTAATGAATATTAATATAAATAGGGATTTATTTGTGCAAAAAATTATTGATTTTGAATATGATATTTATAATCAAAAATTGCAAGCTTGATCAATAAAGCGGTTTCAGACTGAAAAATAAAAAAAATTCCTATATTTTTTAGGAAGTTTTTCTATAGAAAGAGAAAAGTTTGCTAACAATTAAAATGTTTTCTACTATAATAGTCAGATAAAATTGCGAGAAAAATTACTACGATTTTGTATCAAATTTTGATGTGATTTTAGTAAAAATTACTATAAGTAATTCTAGCAATATTTGATTAAAAAAACGTAATAAATTTTCTTTTATTCAATTTCATAACGTAACAATTATTTGGATATTTTACAGCCTTTAGGCGGTTTATTGATCAAAATTTTTTTTCTAAGGTTCTTTTTTCAGTGTAAAAATTTTAGTTGAATACTCTCTGATGGTATCTCGATTCTTTTAATTTTTCTTTTTAATTCTTCTACATTTCTTTTCACATTTTGATTGATTATTAATTCCTTAATTATAATAATTATAATTGAGTTACAGAAGGAGTTTAAAAAAAAAAACTTAAAATCCACTTAAATTATAACATTCTCTACTTAAAGTACTACTCGCGTAACCATATAAAAAATAACAAAAACAATTCCATCTCCCTTCACTCACCAAACCATTGTTCCCCAGATCCCCAACAGTCTCCAACTCCCTTCACCTACTTTCGAGCGCAACACACCCCCATAATAATTCAGCATCCCCAAAACCTTCCGCAAGCCATCTCCCTTCTCATTCATCACAATCCCAGCTCCCCCGATCAATTACCAAAACCGCAAGCCTGGAGGTACGAGAAATATCGAGAGATCCACGAAGCAGACAGGACCGCCGGCGTGACAGTATAATCGGTCCATCTCGAGCCTCGCCGCGGGTGGCGAGCTATATAACGCGCAGTTATCCCGCCACTGACACGGCTCCGTTTTCGCGGATGAGAGGCTAGATTAGCGCTCGTGAGTGCGCGTGACCGTGTATAATTAGTGTTATGACGCTTGTCTTAAAAAAATAATAAAGCGTGGCGGGTATCTTACGTATAATTAAGTTGCCGCGAGGGAGGTTTAAACATGGTGTGCTCTTGACTTGTTTGCGAGCTTTTGTTTAATCGTGTTTTTTGCGCTCGGGGGTTTTAGTTTGGTTTGTTTTAGACTGTCTGTTTGCGGTTGGGGGTGAGGCGGTCCCGTGTACGAGTTGCTAAAGTTCGTTCGGAAGGTTTCTTTTTTTGAGGAAAATTGTTGGATAGTGGGTTTAGGGGACAAGTGCGAGAGCTGGGTATTTGAGATGGAGGCTGCGCTTGAGCTGACGTCCTCGATAATGCAGACAAATGGGAAAATAAGGTAAATAAGGTGTTTTCGACCTTTTTGTCTTATTATCGCATGAAGTGTGATAGATGGAAATTTATAGAAACATTTGATTTTTTGCATATATACTGTTTTGTATATTTCTGGAAATTCTTTTGGCTTTCTGCGCTCTGCTCCCTTTATTTGATTCGCAGTCACAGCTGCTTGCAAAGGTGATCCAGGAAGCACTGGCTTCTTTTTCCTTCACTTTTTTGATGATCAATCCGTCTTTCACTTACACTAGATCCTTTTATAGTTCGTGCATATGATTCGGTCTCTTACGGCTTTGCTCGCTTCTTTTGGACTTCTTTGCATAAAGGTATTGTCTCTTTTCCTTTCTTACTTTCCTTTTGATGATAGCGATGTTTGTTTTCTTTTAACAAACTCTATCGTTTTCTCTTTTGGTACTTTTATAGGTGTATTGTTTAATTTAATGATTACCTGCTGTGTTTTGTGAGTTAGTTATTTCGGTAGTTGGTTTTATAAAAATTTTAAAATTTTCAAGCTTTAAGAGAGAACTGTAATACTATGAAAAAGTTTTCATGTTAAATTTAATGTATATAAACTGAACGCAATATTTTATTAGTATTATTATTATAAATAAGCATTGATGTACTTATAATGAACTTATCACAAAATTTTACTTCAAATGTGCTGGAAGTAAAATTTCTATTCATTAAATGATAATTAATGCATAATTATATTTATTTTTGTAAAAATTAATGGAAGAAAATAACTTTAAGAACATTTTTTATTGCAATTCCGTTATTTTATCAAATCTTATTGGAGAATTTCAAAAGACGCTAAATCTAAATAAATTTTCATTAACCGCTGTACTTAAAAGTTCTAATATTTTCACTAAATTCAATGTAATTTTACATTACATCTAATGCAGCAAGCATTAGTTTAACTTAATTTACGTATCGAAAATTTTGCTTTCAGTACATTTAAGTACAAAATTTAATGTAAAAACATTTAACATTGTACAACCGTAGCAAAATTAATTAATTTTCTTTGAGCTTGATAAAATCTGAAATTAATTGATAGGAAAACAACAAATGAAATCATTTTTAACTACAAAAACTTTTAAGTATCCAACTTCCTTAAAATCATCAACATTTTCAAACTAGAAACAATTAATTTCCCATTAACACTACTTATCAAACCCTCCTCCCATCAACACCCTACAAAACCAGATCGTCATACTTTTTATCGCAACAGCATCTACCCAGCACCGCTAACTGTCCCACCAAAGCCACTCGTCCTCCATGTCGGCCATTTACATGTACTGCAGCCAGCTCCACATTCATAACTCCCTGAAGCATTCCCTCTGTGCCAGCCGACAGCCAGAGCTGCATATTCGCGTCTGGCGCGCGCATAAAGCGCCAGGACACTGCTCCTAGAGCCCATGCATAAATGAGCCGCACGAGCTTCGAGCTGTGTTTAGATGTTGCTCGAGCGGGAATTTTCGTAGCTGGAAGATGCGCGATGAAAAGGCTGCTTGCGGGGTTATAGGTAATAATTGGTGCAATTTGGGTGTTTATGGGATTTTGAAATTTTGAGATTGGTGGGTTGTGGTGGTGCTGATTTTATTGGTGGAATGAATTATGTATTGTATTTTTTTTAGAATTGAAGTTATTTAATTGAGAGGACATTTATAAATTCTATGATTTGAAGTAGATGATTGAATCAATTTTTTTATTTTCGAGAAATTGAATAGTTTTAAATTTTTGAATTAGACTGTTTTTATGGGATAGTTCGCGGAGATCGAGGCTTTGTCTACTTGTTTTCAAATTTTAAATTTTGTTTTTCAGTGTTAATTATTACTTTTATTTCGATGGTAAATACTTTTAGTCTATATGCAATGTTTTGCATAATGTAAAATGATGAATGTCGCTTTTATGAAAGTTTTCGAGATATGTTATTATGCCCTTAATTGCCTTTTGCCGATTATAATAATCAAAACATTAAAATGCATCTACTTGCGGTGTTCGCTATTTGTCACTCTTATTATCTGGATCTGGTCAAAACGAATTTTTAATTAAAGTTTTTGCACTGTAAAAATGAATATTCATTATCAAAATTATAATAAGGTTGCAATTGTGCGGTTATGATGGGAACAAATAAGTTTTTCATTCTTTGATCAATTTTATCCTATTTTTTCATGAATGTAACGTCAGTAAAAATACATGATTGACAGCTGAATTTGATAAAAAAAAATAAAGCAATATCGAGTGGCACAGTTTTAATTATAAAATATAAATATTATTTAAAATTATAAATAAAATTAATAATAAATTTATCATTAAAATCATTATTATTATTAGCTTTAAAAAATATATATTATGGTCAATAAAAAGAGAAAGCATTTTACTTATTGTTCTTATTGAACAAAATATTTGTACAATAAAACCCAATATTTATGGCTGGTATTTTTAAAAGAGAATGAAAATAAGCTGTTATTTTTGCGAATGAAATTGAAATAATCAAGTTTTGTATTACTACGTTTTTGTATTGAACTCGATTCGCGGTATCATTTTAGGACTTCCTACGGAAATCTGTTATTAATCCAATTTCCAAATAAAGTATTGTTGTTATTATAGGAAATTACAAGAATAAACGTGTATCTGTGTTTATGACACATTGCTTACAATTAAATTTCCCAATTTAATTAAATCCGCACGTGCAATTTTTATATCAGAACCCTCCAATCAAAATATCATCATAATTCACAAATTCAACTTTTATTTAATCAATCAAATAAAAGCATTTCTAAGTAATCTCACGTCAACTAACCTTATCAAAAAAAAAATTCTCCACACCGATCAAGCGCAGGAAAATTCTAAATCCCACTAACAACAGAAATATCATCTTATCATATTGCGCAACTCGAAAGTCACTCCAGCCCGAAAGCAATTATAGAAAACACAGCAACAAGATGCCGCACGCCGATAAGATATACCCGGGCTTCGAATTCAATTTTGCTGATCCCCCAAGTGCCTCGGCGCTTGCGCCCGAATAATCGCATCAATTATGCCGCGACGTGCTCACAACACCCGCACAACCCGAGAGCGCAGAGCGCTAAATCAAAGCCCGCGAGGGAAAGGCTCAGAGCGGCTAAATTCATATATACGAGAGCGTTTCGGCTTGTATATATATAGGAAGAGAGAAGGCTTGAGAGATTTCGTCGGCGATACAGCTGGGTTTTGAATTTGTTGGAGCGCTTTTCGAAATGGCTATATATGAAGCTGAGTAAGCGTGTGTGTGGTTACGTTTTGGTAAATTTCGATTTATGGAGGGTGGGACGGTGTCGTTCGTGTATTGGAGGAGACTTGATTGATCGGGGAGCTGAGTTATTTGAATTGGGAGGGAAATTTTGCTGGATTTTAGCGGGACGTGTATTCTTGTTTTTTATGACGAAAATATTTTTTAACTGTTTGCGCGTTTCGTTTTTGCGGGAGTCGTTATTTTTTTTATATGCGCGTTTTTTTTGGAGTTTTAGCGGTCCTGAATCAGAGCGTGAGGTTACGATCGTAAAAGTTAAAATATGATGTTTGAAAAATGTTGTTACAGGGGAAAAATAATAACTGCGAAACTATCAATCAGTGGCTAAGCTCGAAAGTGCATAACAACATCAGGTGAACTGTGTTTTTTAAAATAAATATATCGGGACTTTACACTTATCAAAGCTTTTAGTATTAATAATAAATTAAATAGACGTATTATGGAGACAACAGTACATATACGTCACTAAATTCATTATTAGTTTTCATTATAAAAAAATCCGATATTTCTATCATCTCAGAAAGTAAACCGCCTAAATATAACTTCTGCCTTGGCAATGAAGTATAAAAAATTAAACTCACAGGAACTAAGAAGCGTCGGACTTCCGCAAGTGCGTAGGCAATTCTGGCGTGGGCCTCTGCCGGCGTCGCGTAGGCGGATATTTCGACGTGAAGATCTTCCATAAGATGTGAGAATTTAGGATCCCCGCTCACCCTCAGCTCCTCCTCCTGTGACACGTGCGCGAAAAATGAGTTAGATTGTTAACATGAAGAGATTTGGATTTTATTTGACATCTTAAGGCTATATGATAATGTTGATTGTTCTTAATGATTATTAATTGGTCTTAATGATTATTGATTATTCTTAATGATTATTGATTATTCTTAATGATTATTGATTGTTCTTAATTATTCGTGATTATAATTTATTTCTTAGGCTGAATGAATATGTCCCTCTGTTGAGGTTACAATTTTTTAAATTTTTATGAAAAATAAACTACGTATTTTAGCTGAAAGATGCGAATTCCATTACCATCCAAATTGATTTTTGATTATTTAAAAAAGAATATATTGCTATACATGCAAATCCAGGTGATAGTGGCCCTACATATAATCATAGACTCTATCTGTGTGCAAAATACATCCCAATTTTTCAAAGCGACTTTTTTAGTTTTATTTTTTATTATTCTAATAATTTTTTTAACAAATACCAAAATTTTTGTACGGAAAAATAATTAAAAAATTTCATTCAAATAATATTTTTAGATGTTTGAAAATATTAACTTAACATTTTACCTTTTAACGCACAAGTAGAAAATTTTGCTTCCAATACATGTATATGTTATACATATAATAAACAATTAAATTAGATTAAATAAAGCGTATTCAAAGAACCAAATTTGAGAAAATCGATCACCAAAATCTTTTTTATTTTGCAATAAAAAATTATAAGAATACGTTAAAGTTATAATAATATATGTGTTTGCTCATAAAAATATAGGTTTTGTGATTATGATACTACATTAATGTATCACCAACGTGTTTTAAATAAATCTAATAAACCTTACATAATTATGAATGAAACGTTTACCTTTTGTCTATCCTTCATAGAACCCCGTCCGAGCACAGCCATTTTACACATTGTATCCTCTTGCAGTCGCTTCAGCGAGTTTCCTTTTGGTCCCAAAAGCTTGCCCACGAAATTGAACTGACAAAGAATATATTTAAATTTTCAAATTTTTTTAATTTGTATATTTATCATCATTAACACTATCATGAACTTTTTTTTTTAAATTGGATATATTTTTTGTATTTAGCATCATGATTTGATGAGCAAAGCCCCTTAACTATTAGAATAAGGAAACGTTTGATTTTTCAGATCTGATATCAGACTTACAATAACGTCAAATACTTGGAAATTCAGCAGAAATGACGTACTATACGGATCGTTAAGTAGGAATTAGAACATGATAAAAACAGTGGACTAACTTAAACTTAGTTTCATTCAAATCTTCTGCATTATGTTTTAATGACCTTTCAATTAAACCAAACTTTAGTTAATGATTAACTAATAGTTCATAAAAAATAATCCACGTCCATAAACAAAAAATAACTAAGCGAACAAAAAAGTCAAGCTGTTCAATTAATTATTACAACAGCCATGAAATCTCATCCTATACGTTCTCAAAAGCTCGCAACCACCAACCGCATCCCACTTACCGATCAAAAAGGCACTTAGTCATCTAACCGCACGAAAATTACCAAAAAAAAAAAAAAACCCTCATTATAACTCTCCCCAAATCTCAATCAAAATCTCTCCCTCTCTAACGAACGTTAATTAGCAGAGAGCAGCATACATCAACCATATCTACGCTCGTTAAAGCAATCAACATCCCCAGCTATCCGAACACACGAGAAAACTTTCGACTCCCGCGCGTATACTCATATCCGTCGCGAAGTTTACAGCACGCGGTCCCCAAAGCCGTATCCTGTAAGGGATGTAACGCTGGCTGAGTTAACGCCTGATTTTACATTGTTTTATACATTTGCATAAACAGTGAAAATAGCGGGTGTTAGAATTATAAGGAACAGGTAGTTTAAAGGCGATAACAAGGGTAGAGAAGCGAGAGGGTGGAATAATGCCGTTAAGGGCGTACTTTTGGATGATCGCGCACGGGAACTTGCACTCTGACGGCGACTTTGATCGGCTTGTCCCTGGTGATGTCGACCATCCGGCGCTCGCTGCCCTCGTAGCCGCCTCCGCCGCCGCCGCCGCTGTTGCCCCGCTGGCCTAGTCTGCCGCCGCCGTTGGAATCTGAAAGAGGACGGTTGGTTTAGTGAGTGGATGAAGTGAAGATGGCTTGAATTTTGCGTAAGTACAATTTTTTGGGATTTTTTTTAAGTAGGTAATGGTGATTTGACGTAGAGATTTGAATCTGAGAGTTATTTAGTTTGTTACAGTATGGGTGCTGTTTGTTTTTATTAAAGTAGCCTTGTAAATTTGAGTGCTAAATTATGCTGTAAAGGTAGAACTATGTAATACTGGGTGATGCAATTAGCATTTAAACAAATAGACGCGAGTGCGTATTCCATATTCGATTTAATCAACTCTACATTCAATTTAATCAACTCTACAGATACCTTACCGATATTTGACTCTTCTTCCACTCTTAAAAATTTGTTTTCAAGGTAGTTTCTCAATATATTTATTTTGGTTCACTCAGCAAAAGTATAAAGTACTTATATACCGCATGCATTATTTTCTACCCTTTTCGCTCTCATACATATGATCTATTATTTTCACATATCATAACTAATACCTTTTTAAAAAGCCGAGCTTAATAAATATTTGATAAAATTGAAAGAAAGTAACAAATTTCGTTTTTCTGGCGCTACTTTTCTCTTCTTGAAAACCCGTATTTTTGTATAAAATAACAAATACTTGCTGGTAATTATATACTTTCCATCTATTATCTATGTAAGACAAACATTTTTAAGAATTTTTTTTTGGAAATTAGATAGATAACCCACATTTAAAAAAAAACTGAAAAATTCTTTATTTTTCAAACTGATCATAACAAATATTGCAAAAATTCCCTTGAGTCTCAGTTTATAATAATTTATTCTAAAAGCTCGCAAGCTGTGCTTGCAGCATAAACCATCACAGCTCTTTATCCAAAGAAAAAACACACGCAACCACGCTTAGAAGCTACGTTTCCGCAGAAACAAGTATCAGCCCTTAATCTGGCCCTTCGGCTCTCTTTGTGCCCGTTTTGCGTGAAAAGCACTCAGAACGGCATTACCATCTCTGTACACACAAACAAAAGAAAACCTCACCCTGTACTCCCTTCTACAATAACGTACAATCTCCAAGCCAGCCCTTTTTCTTACCCTAACCTCAAAACCCAAAAGAAACCCAATTTCCTCCCCTTCCCCCACCAACCCAGCTCCCCTCTACCATAACATAATCAGATATAACCCTTTTAATTGCTCGATGGGGCCGAGTGTTTATTGGCCAATCGGCTGCTGCGGCCTCACAATTATTATGCGCATAACGCACGAGTATACGTATGCAGCGCGCGTGCGACAGAGCGGGCTCTGGTTCGCCGGGTACAGAGGGGCGGAAACAAACGTCGCGGATTGAATAATGATTCGCCTTTCGATTGGCATAATTAGATAGGGATGCGAGGGCTCGTTTGGCACGCTGATTGATATGTGCGGTGAGAGATGGATTAATTGCCCGCGGGCCGGCTTTGCTGCAGGTTTTGCCGGTTGGTTGGATTATTGTTTTAGTTCGGGATTTTTAGGCTGCGATGCGAGATGAATACTTGAGGGGGCGATAGTTTTTCGAATGAGAAGGTTTTATAGATGTGCAGCGATTGTTAAGATAGGCGTAGGGGTAACAAGTTGAATGAATTAATATTGGATATTTTATCAAGTTTTGTTGCTTAATACAAATGAATTGTGCAATTCGATCTATAATTCCTTCGACTACTTATGTCATATCGTACCCATTCAAGCAAAAAAATTCCTTCCGATTGTGGCATGCATGGGTAAACAATTTCGATTTTAATAAAATTTTTACAGTTAACTGTTAATGCTATGATATAATTTAATTAAATTGTCATTTCTGAAGAGGAAGTAACGAACTTTAAAGTACTTATCGCCATCAATACATACATACACTACGTTGATGCTATCAATCAGTTAAAATTGACTTTTATCTAATCTTAAAATAGCAAATACGATATAAAAATAAAATCCGGACTAAATTCTAATCAGTGCTCTAAGTGATTTCGAAGCAAAAATGGGTTCTATCATTTTGCTTCTCTTAGGTCTTGTTGCAATTTCGCAAGGTTGATATTTTTTACTATAAATTTTTTTCTATAAATAAAAATATTAATTTCATCATATTATACATATTGCATTA
This sequence comes from Eupelmus urozonus, assembly GCA_900480035.1. NCBI lineage: Eukaryota > Metazoa > Arthropoda > Insecta > Hymenoptera > Eupelmidae > Eupelmus > Eupelmus urozonus. Next base: position 14,600 of record UELX01003000.1, read on the forward strand.
CATTTACTATAATTTTCTAATGATATGCAGGTGCCAGTGTCAGCTCTAGGATAGTGAACGGGGAAAATGTTAATCTTGGTGAAATTCCATACATAGTGAGTAGCGCATTATCTTCTTCCTACTAATATGTGCTATTTAGACTTGAATTTTTTTTCTATTAATTCTATAATTTTATATGATGTTACTTTTTATTTTATTTAATATGAGTAATTTTAGGCACTTTGATTGTGTTTTGATTCAACCTTTAATCTAGAAAAACACGAGATTTTTTCGTCTTTTATAATGCATTTTAAATAAAAAAAATTTCCAAATTAAAGTTTGTAATAATATTGAAAATTGGATCAATAAAAAAAGAATCCTTTTAAAGCTACGTATGCAGGTATGTACATACGTTTAAAAGCTTTTAGGCAGGTATTTCTCTTGCCTCAAGCTACACTGATATTTTTTAAAATACTATTACTATGTTGAAATCCTATATACTTGTAAATTTCATTTGAGAAAAAAGTATTATAAGCAGCAAAATATCAAAAAATACCATGTTGCAATATAAAAATAAAATAAAATAAAATATATACATTCTATTGTAAGAAATCTATAACTTTAAATATTTTAAAATAAATATGATAACTGTTCTAGGTTTCTTTGCAAATACAAAGACAAGGATTAAGTCACTTCTGTGGTGGAACCATTATTTCTCCATCATATGTTTTGACAGCTTATCATTGTTTTGACGGGTAAGAAATTTAAAATTATAAAGTTTTTAGCTTTTCATGTTAAATAATAATCCAAACCTATTATATAAAAAATACATAATACTACCATTTAAAAAGCATGACTGATTATTGATAAATGAGGTCATGCTGAAAATTTTGATAAAGATAAATATGATAAGATTTCAAGTTAATTTAAGATAAATTTAAAAAACACTACATAAATTAAATATGAATTTTTAAATACTATTTTTAATTATACAGTAAGTTAAAAATTGTATTATTTATAACTAAAAATTGAATTAGAGTTTAAATATTTTTATCAAGTGTCGTTAATAATGAAATATTAACTACTTTATTAAATAGATATTTATATTTTTAAACAATATATTCAAATCGTACACAAAAAATAACACGATTAATAATATTTCTAATTCGCAGTCGGAAAGTTGAAGATGTATATGTGTATGCCGGCACCGTTAATTTGAAGGATCCCAACACTTTCACCAAAGCTGTGAAACTCATATTGCACGAAAATTACGTTGAAAGATATTCAGAAAACGATATAGCCTTGCTGAAGGTAATCATTCTCTGTGATATAAAATATTTATTTAATAAACTTAGAAATGACTAATATATTTGACAGGTCGATCCACCTTTCGTATTTTCCGATAAAGTACAACCAGTTACTTTGCCAGAACCCGACGAAGTTTTTCCAGCTAATACTAGCGTAGTTGTTTCAGGATGGGGACACCTAGTACATGTAAGTATATAAAAGTACAGCAAAACTCATGAAAATTATTGTTTTATCTTAAAATTTTGAAACTTAGTAAATATTTTATTTTTATTTAAAACTGGACTGATTGATGATTTTTTAGGAGGGAGGACCAGGTTCGGATCTCCTCAAAAAGGCCACGATCTTTATTGACGATCAAGATTACTGTTATAAGGTGATGAGAGAAATTTACCATACTATTCGGAAAAATCACCTCTGCGCTCATGACTTTTCAACTAGGAGAGGACAGTGCACCGTACGTATCAAAAACTTATTCATTAATCGATAGAAATATAAATAAATAGCAATTGTTTTTACGTTGATAGAACATGATAAAAGAAATAAGAAATGATTATAAAAGAAACTACCGAAAATATGTTAATTATTGTGTACTTAGAAAGACAAGACACTCGCAAATATTAACAGAAAATGTTACAGTTAATCAAATTTGAATATATATTCTTTTTGCAAAAGGCTATAGCCATTTTTAATGTACTTTTTTTTCTGCTTATTCGTGATACTTAAAAAATCTCATGACAAAGCATCTATGTAAATTGTAGATACAGTAAATTTGCATACGTTAGTATAAATACATTATATTTTTTATGATTTCAGGGAGACTCTGGCGGACCTTTGGTCAGCGGTAACAAACTCGTTGGTATAGTATCCTACTCGGAAAAAATTCCGAAACCACTGTGCGCAAGCACGAAATATCCTGGAGTGTATACCAGAGTTACAAACTTCATTGATTGGATTCACGAAAATGCTAAATAATGAATATCCGAAATTTAAATTGCTTTTTAAATAAATCAATGCTCAAGAAGTTCAGTTCAATCTCTGTGAATAATGGACGCAGTTTTATGTATTCATTTGAGCTTAATGGACAGATTCGAAAAGTTAAGCATCAGTAATTCGTCCAATTTGTACCTTCATTAGCCGTAAACTAAAAGTTTATAACTACTTTTTATGTTGAATAATAAAATTGTATATTTAAACTTTTGATAATAAATGTAAACTGTATGCTGTTTCTGAAGTATATTTTGATTTTTAATGAATGGACTATTAGCAATAAATAATAAAAGAAAATTCATTTATACTTTTTAATTAGATATAATGTTTCTTTAAGATCTTTTTGGAAATCTTTTATACTTTAATAGCGTCACTGGTTGAAAAGCACATTTAAATATTAAACAAAATTTTCTAGCAAGTGAAAATTTATATGTTAGATAATTAAGAAAACATTTTTTTTATAAGTTTGTTGTAAAAATACGTGATAGGTGCTTTCATGACCGTGGCTGTCTTAAGAGTGAGAAATTATTATTGAGATTTTTAAACACATTTCATCTTTTTCTATTTAAAAATGTTTTTATTAGAAGTAAATCAGTGTTATGTCTATAAGAGATAACTTCAATCAGTCTTATCTCATTAATCAATAATGAATTTACAAATCTTTTAATGCAACACATTTATTTTACTATACCGTAAGATTATATCTCTTTTATAAACTTGAAGATTATTTTCAAAAGTTTTTGCTCTCTCTTTATCAATATAGTCGTTATCACCACTTACTGGAAAATATGGTCGACTATTACCGTTTAGTACAAGTGAGTCTTTCAAAATGATGGTTACTAAAGCAGGAAACACTAAATCAATAATACTACTTTAAACTGTTATTTATTTTCTCATCTGACAATTTAATTGTAATAATAAAATACTTTTGTATTATTTTTATATTTCTTCTTTATTTCTAATTATTAAATTTAAAATATTATTAGTATGATTACTTTGTGGTCAGTTTTTTTTTAAACGTAGTTGGTTAAAATACTTTTATAGAAAATTATATAAATTTTCCAGGTTAAAATTCAGTAGGATTTAAATTTTTAATTTTTTACGGTATTTAAAACGTTTTAACATGAATGAAGTACGCATGACGTGACATGAAATGAAAGTGCTTCTGTAATAGTCAACTGAAACGGTGAATTAAAAATGTGACCTTGTTCGCATTTAAATTGAGAGACGTAAAAAAGCCTTTTTTTAAAGAAATAAAACTTCAGTGAGAAGTTTAAAGATAGGAATAAGAAAAGTGACGATTCCGGAAATGTATGTATTTATGCAAACTGTTTATGGTCGCAGTCTACAAAATTTTATACATTTTATGAGTTATTAAATTTAAAAGTTGTCATTTTATTCTTTTAGTAAAAAAGAGGAGTTTTGAAAATGACAAAAATATTTTCTTTACCATAATGAAGCTTTCAAAGTTTGCTTGCATAGCTAAATAACTAAGAATAGTTAAGAAGACAGTAATACTCTTAAAGACTGACAGACCATAAACGAGCTCGACAAAAAGTTCTACGAAATTCATATTTTATGCTGTATAAATGCAATGATCGCAAAAAGAGTGTGTCTTTTCTGTAACTCATTTAATTGACTAAACTGGCACAGAATAAAATAAATAAATATATAAATAGTTTTTACTGTTTAGTCCATAAGAGAAATGTTTGTAACTTATTACAGCTGCTCAAAAAATAATAAAACTTTACAATTTTATTTCCATGAAATTTTTTATTATTCATTTCCTTCTTTCATACTGTGAAAATTATTTTCTTTGATGAAATTCTTTTGTACATAATTTCAAATTATGATCTGTCCAATTTCACAAATATCACATAACGTTAAAATATTTTTAAAAACATTACAAATATATTATATTCATAAAAATCTTCATAAGTAGAACAAGTAATTCCTTTTTTGAACTTCCCCACAAACTTGCACTGAACATCCGCTGCCAAACAATCATCCCTCTAACCACCAAAACGCATGTCGCAATGGAAAATTCCGACCTTTTTTCCAACTCATCCACAAAACCCTTCACAAAGTTAAATTTTCTACAAGAGGCTATATACCCATTATACACAATGAGCTCATAGAGCTATTTGCGCGCTCCAGCCAAAAGCTGTGCATTCTTCGCTGTATCGCCTGCCGAGAGCGAGGGCGTTGAAAAGGCAAAATTGAAAACGCCAATCACTCATCATCAGGCCATCAATGAGCAGCGCTCCTGGCACGTACATACACACATTCATGCTCTTTTTACGCGCGATACCAGCGTGCGCTTTGAATTTTCCCTTTTTTGTTTCTTTTACGCTTTAATCTTTCTCGCGGTCCTCGCGCTGGCGCTGATATAAGTTCTTCTGCTCTTTTTTTTTCCTAAGTCGGTCTTTTTTGCGTCCTGTTTGTCGAATTATGAGCGAGTAATGAAAATTTCTATGCATCGACAAAAACATCGGTTTTTGACATTTGCAGACTAATTATTAAAGACCGTGTTGAAAATCAGTATTTTAATTATTATTATTAATTATCAATTTCATCGCTTTGATTTTATGTATTTTCTTCATTTACGCTTTTTGAAATGGAAAGTTTCATATTTTTAATTTTGGAGCTATTTACTTAGGATAGAAATGAAATGCGTTTAATTTAGCCATATGAAACGCAAAATTGTAAGGATTATACTGCTAGGGACTTAAAAATTTTGACAGGCTATCAAAATTTCTCTCCATTAAATGCTATGCATAGACAAAGTTATTTAACTAAAACTGGACGAATGAAGTGTGTTATCACATAAAATATTGAAATCATTTTCAACTTTACTCGAGTCATGGTTTTCCTGTGGGACAAAAGCGAATCTCAAGACTTACTAAGTGAATATCCTAAGATATAGCAAAGTTCTCCTCTCCCAGAAACTAGTCGAAGACTTATCCTAGCGTAATGTACATTTAATTTATCATAATGCAAATGCCATTGGAGCTTGATATTGATTCTAATTATATTTTAACACTACATTTACAGTAAATTTTTTTAATGAACGTCTTTTAAATTTTTTTTTTGTGGTCTAATATAAAAGATTTGATATGCTTTTAAAGATTATACTATAGTATGAGTATAATCCGATCAAAATTAATTTTGTTTTATTACTCGTTCGTTATCCCATCGTATTTACTTATTTAAATATATCAGAGATTTTTTTAATCAAAATGTTCAAACTAATTGTTAAAGGTATTCAATATTTTTTATTTCCAATTGATCCTCGATAAAAGAAGCTAAAACAAACAAAAAAATAATTATACCAGACTAACGAACGTTCTATAAAACTCTTTCATTTTTTTCTCACAATCGTACATTTACCATCAAATCTGTTTAATAATAGAAGCTAATAATTTTCTGATTAATCACCTCAATTTTGGGCCACTGGTTATTCAAAAAAACGTATCAACGTCATTTCACGAATCCGCAAGTGGGTCACAGAAGTTTAATCTGCAATTTAAAAAAAGAGTCTAAAATTTTAATAGCTTGCCAGTTCGAAATCGCATCAATTCCCAACAAAATTACCCTTGGTAGTTGCAATATTGCTCGATCGGCCCAACTTCCATTGTGCATGTACGCGAATGCATAAAATGCATTATCTTGTTTTAATTAACTGTGACGTGACTTCTAGCATGTTGCTGTTTAAAGTCATTACCTACCATTAAATAATTATTTTTTAAATGTTTATAGTCAAAATGTGAAAATTAAATTTATTTTTACAAGCGTGTAATCAAATTTTATTATTTAATTGTACTATTCTATTAGAATAATTTAAGGTATTTTAAAAGATCTTTTGTTGAGTAAAACGTTTTAGAACATTTTCCTATCTTTTATTTCTAATTTCTTTGCTAGATACTTTGGTGCTTAAAACTTTCGTGAATACGTAATACACTATATAAAACTTTATTTTTTAAAAGTTTTAATAGTGAATATAAAAAGACAAGTATTCAAACTTATTCTACTATATTCTATAAAGAATAAAAAAAAGTTTATCGAATAATTTTCCAAAATAAACTATTTCGATTTTCAAAAGGTCATAAACCGCGCAGGGATTCTCTATTTTCCCATCCAATTTTACCTCGATTTTTCAGAAGTACCAGCTTAAAAAAGAAAAAAAAAACAAATTTCCATGTAAAATACAAATCGAAGATAACTCCGACCAAGCCATTCGCAAATCAAGATAGAATCCAGACGTATAAACCCAACCACATCTCTCTCCAAAATTTATACACTCCCTCCCACAATTAATTAACCGCCCCATTATCCAACAAAACCCCCGCATCCATTCACTAAAAATCCTCTCCCATCAACCACCCCTAAAAAAAAATCTCCCTCACTCCAACCCCATCTCATTAAAAACTCTAAAACCTCCCTCCACTCTCAGACTCGATTGTCCTCTCACCAAGCTCTCGCTCCTCCACTTAGCTCCCTCCCTCCCTCTTTCTCTCGTCCCTCGCGCTGCCTCTCTACGGCTCTCTAAGAGCCTCTCCGCTCGCGCGCTAACGCAATATTATTAATTGCGAATATGTGTAACGCGCGGGGCCCTGCACTCGAGCTGCCGCTTTAATTTCCGCGCGGCATTTGATTACGCGAGAGATGCCCGAGTGAGGATACCTATAAAAGCGGCGCATAAGAGTCGTGTTATATATCGAGCAGGGCCCGCTGGGCTCGTTTAGCGCGGAGCTGGAGGAGGCGTGAGCGGGGTACTTTACTTTGAGGAGGGATATGAGGAGCCGAGGTGACGTGCGTGGATGGAAAAGCATTTTATCGGAGAGAGTTGAGGGTGTAAAGGGTTTCGTGACTTTGCGGTTTTTGAGGCTTGTGGGGATGGGGATGGATGTACGTGCTTGGGAGGAGATGCTGGACTTTTGTAGCGAATGTGGGTTATGTGGTGATGGTGGTGGTGGTGGGGAGTTTTTTGGAAGTGCGGGTGGTGCTTTGGTGCGGGAGGGAAATTTTACCGGGAGTCTGTTAATATGGAATTTCGTGTAGGATATTATTAAATATTGTTTTACAGGTTGAGAAATAGTTTAATTTATTTTTTAATTGAAATTTAAAAAAAATTGTTCAATTTTTTACGTTTTTATTTTTGAATTTTAATTAGTAATATTTGAAACAAGCTTCCTCAACTTGCTGTGAACTTTTAACTTTTTAAACTATAACAATGCAACCATTTTTGCTTAGATGCTTCCAATCTCAATATAACATTTACACATCGGATGAGCGCACTAGCAGCAACGATCTACATTCCATTTTTTACATTCGACGCCGTTACACTTTTTCAAAAATTCACACTCAGCTTCACAAAATTCCACGCTACAAAATCTCCTCGCAATAAAAAACATTTTCCCTCGCCGGAAAACCGTCTCCCCCCACCCCTCCTTAATAGCCTGAAAACTGCCATTATCGTAATTGGCCGGGGGCGCATTTACTCATCCCAAAATTTTTAACGAACCAATTCTCCCTATCCCCTCTTTCTCTCCACCCTATATCGAAATTAAGCAGCGGCGAAAGCTCTCGCCTTGCGCGCGAAATCGTTTAATTAAGCGAAATTTATATATAACCGAGCGAGCGAAGAGAGCTCGGCTCGTTAGCGCCTATCTTTTACTTTCCTCGGCTGCAGGAGCCCAACGGGACGCTGGGTTACATATATTTAAGGTCCACGCTGCGCAATAATCTGTTCGTTTTCCAATTATATATACATCGCCGGCGCGCGATTCGCTTTCCGCTCTCTTGCGAATCGACCTCGTGAACTCGCTCTGGCTCTTCTGTGAATTAGTTTCATGCTACGTGTAATTGCGCGACTTGATGAGATCAATTAGCGCCTTTGAGGTGTCGGGGATTTTAGGGGTGGTGTTATTGATTTTAGTTGTGCGGATGGTAGGCTGTGATTGATTTGTTTAAGGGGATGTAGTTTGTAGTGTTAAACTGATGTTTAAGATTTGTTCGCAGTTGTTTTATTGTATAGGTAAGGAAATTTATAGTTTTATGGAACTTTTCGATATTTTAATGAATGATGCCACAAGTTTTGTTTGAAATACATTGGCTAATAAAAAAAATTTTTTTATGAAATTTATTAATTATCCGGTGAATCGAATATGATATACGTTTTTTTGTCAAAAGCATATATACTGAACATTGTTAAGCAATAAATATTACATAAATACACTGTATAATACATAAAAAACAAAAACCCAATTTCGATGTTTGATCGAGATTCCAAAATATTTGCAAATGTTATTTTTTAGGTAATAAAAATTAAAAAATATAAAAACTGCTCTTAATATAAAATACTTATTCACATCGAAAATATATTATTTTTTACATATCTATGATTAATCAACATCCTTAAACTAACAACAAACCTAAGAAGTCTCAGCGCAAATTTCCACTCTCAAACTAGCATACCAAGAAAATTAAGGGGAGCAGTCTAGTGCCTCTTTCCACATTAATTCAATAGACATCAAACTAACAGAATAACCCTAAACACTATAACTCCACTCACGTACACACTAATGAATAAACGAAGAACTATGAACACCGTCGACGCGAGCTTTCACGGATATTAGACTGCCCCCCTTAAAGAGGCCGGCGCGCACATTAATTTTCCCGATAAAAAGAAGCGCGCGCTGAAGGCAGCTACGTTGCTGCTACTGCTGCTGTGTGCGGAGTAATTATTTTTCTGTGCTTTGACTCGCGCGGCTTCAAGAGCGCATATATCCACTCTCAGTGACTACTCGCCAGTGCGGATTAGAGGAGAAATTACTGCACCTGTGCTGCTGCTCGACTCGCACTTTTGATTATTAGAATGGCGCGTATTGAAGGGTGTGAGAGGATGGAATTATTTTTATGTGATTGTGGTGAAGGGTAGTGTGACTGTTTGATTGTTGTGGAGTGGATGCTGTATTAAATAATGTTGTAGTGCTGCGATAGTTAATTGGATTTATTTTTTAGAGAGGATATATTGAGTTTCGAGGGTTGCAGGTTGATGTTTATTTTATTTTTCATATGATGTGCGTCTGCACTGGTAGAAATAATCTACTGAAGGCTTGGAATAATATTTTTGTATACTTCTTTCATTTTATAAAAGGTAGAATTGAATTAAAACTTAAAACTCAGATTAAAACTTGCATTTCCGTATTTGAATGGAGGACGACTTTTTGCGACAAATTTTAATGAAATATCTTCTAATACTCTAAATAAATTGTGATGGAATACACTAAACGTGTAATTTTAGTATTAAATTAATACATATACTTCTTAATATGTGACAAAAGAAAATTTTTTATTACAAGAGGCATCACATGCACATACCCTTGTAAGAGAATTCAAAATAAGTTTATTTTTTATCAGCACTTGTCGATTTTAACAAAGTACAGAAAAATCAGTTTGAAAATGTTTAAATGTAAATGTAAATTGGTCCATTGAATTAATTTTTGTACTTCGATTTAAATTCCATTAGCAGAAGCTTGACACAGAATTCGAATTTTATGCAAAAAAGGTTGGAGTCACTTCATACTCAGATTTCAGTCGAAGGAGAAGTAAATTAGAATTATAATTAATTCTTGGATAATCTATCTGAAACAAAGTTATTAAATTTTTACAGGAAAACCAATTAAATAGAAAAAAATATTGTAATATTCAACATTCTTTTAATGAAATTACTCTAATTTTAATGATATTTTTATAATGTAATCATAAAATCAGAAATAAATTCTTAAATTTTAATAAGTTTCTTTAAAGTACGCATATCTAAGAAATAAAAAAAAACACATAGTACTAACTAACATTTAATCTTTTTTGTCAAAACATTACCTAATCTTAAAACTAAAAGTTGCAAGATTTCAAATTTAATATTTATTACAAGATGACCCACAATATTAAAGAATGCTAATACTTCAAGATGTACAAACATACATTATTAATTTGAAAACCGTAGTATACTATATATATTTCATTCGCACACGCCATAAATAAAAAACTCCATAAAATCTAATCCCCTATTATTAACAATTCATTTCTCACGTCACACAAACTTGAAAACAGCCATTCAATCTAAATCCAAAACCAAACATTCTAAACCCAAAACGCGCAAACAAACATTTACTACACTCCCTCCCACTCCCACACTCAAAAACAAGACGCAAACATTCACATTCGCTCTACTCTCGCTTATATTCGCAAAATCCATTGCCATACTCGATCCATTTATACACACGAACAATAATCCCTACGGTGATTACGCTCTTATCGCTCTCTCTTCGTTTCCCTATATACGAATTTCTCGGTCATAGGCCAGACGATATATACGATCACGCTTTTTCCAGCTCGCACGGAAATGTATGAGAAAAGACACGAGTGGGGATCGCCGAGAGGATATCGGAGAAAGGAGAAAAGTACAAGAAGAGAGGGAGATAGAGAAATCCTGGGCCGTCAGAGTGGAGAGGTAGAGCGAGGCTTTTTTTTCTCTTTCACGGGAGGAGATAACGGAATTGTTTTAAAATATGTCTCTCTCGCGTGCTGGGGTCGCTTTGCTCGTTTTAGCTTGATCTTTTGGAAAATGTTTCGAAAATGCGGGTTTTTATTTTTGAAATGAATTTTAGCTGGAGGTCGGTTGTTGGTCGGCGTGGGATTTGTGGGGTGACAAGCAACGTGATGTATATTAAATTTTAAATATTTATGCGGTAAGTGTTGTTGGAATTTTTTTTAAAGTTTGATAGTTGTTGGAGGGATAACTTTCCCTCGAGATGTTATGAATTTAAAAGTTTTTTAGTTTTGGTTTTTCTATTTTATCGTTTTTTTTTTAAGAAGATTTTAGTAACAAGGCTTATACGCAGAACCTCGATAAATTCTTGATATCGATATGTTTTTTAAATACGTAGGTATGGAAGATTGAAAAAGTTTTAGCCTTTGTTTCTGATAGCCACGAGACGGTTGTAAAATATCTGTTGCGCTGGATGCTGCAGCTGTATTTTTCCCTGTATTTTACGAGAATTTACTGACGTTTGTTTTAAGTTTCGAGGCTGGCAATGCAAGTATACTGGTGTACGAGCGCACGATTCAAGTTGAAAGCAGAGAGATAAAAATATAACTCGCTAAAATAATGAAATGTTAAGGATATAATGCTTCAACTAGTTGCGCAGTTCGCTTGCGTGGCATGAGCCACTTTTTCATTCTTAATGCATTTGACTAAAATTATTCAGCGTAAAAAAGGCTGTTTTGTGATTCGCGGTTAATTTTATGATTGCTTTTTGAATAAGTATATTTTTTGTTTTTTATTTTAAAGAATTTCACTAGTTAAAAAAAATGTTTAATTTAATAAATTATACTCTGCACTGAAAAAAATTAGGGATACAAGTTATACTAAGAATGAGGTGCACACAGTCCAGCGC